>PVIR01005796.1:0-69962 GCA_004026965.1 Petromus typicus
CGTGTGCGTGTGTGTGTGTGTGTGTGTGTGTGTGTGTGTGTGTGTGTGTTTATATATGCCTAGTTGAATCTTTTAAGAAGACCTGGAAAGATACTCTAGTAACCATAAATACATAGATCATGGCTTCTAAATACTACTCTTCAGTTAAAAAATGTCTAGAATCCATAGAAAACTCTTTAGTTCTTGAGTTGGTTTAAGAATGCAGGATAGGGCCGGGGATATAGCTCAGTGGTTCCGGCGCCTGTCTTGCAAGCGCAAGGACCTGGGTTCAATCCCCGGTAACCACATAACAATACTGGGTGTGGAGACTCACCCCAGCGGCAACCAGTACCACATACCAGTGCCGGGCGTGGTGGCTCACGCCTGTAATCCCAGCACTTGGGAGGCAGAGACAGGAGGATTGCTGTGACGTGAGTTTGAGGCTGAGCTCAGGGCCAGCCTGAACCACAAAGTGAGACCCTGTCTCAAAAAACCTTAAAAAAAAAAAAAGAATGCAGGATAATTTTCATATCAGAATTTAAGAAGCCTTTTTTTAAAAAACAATGATATTATGTCAAAAACATAGTAGTTAACTCAAATAAATGTCCCATGGCCAGGAGTGGAGAATTTTAGAAAATAGTTATGATGGTATTATAACCCCTAAACCATTATATATGTTCTTGAGTCCACAGTGGTATAAATAATTATTTTTTCAGCTATAGTGATTATGGTGGTTGCATAAATTCATATTTGTGTTGGTTTCATAGAAAAAATTGTTGAATATTAAAATTAGTAGGTAAAGATGGAAAGAGATTTGGAGATTAACAGCAACTACCTTCCTCTAAATATATACTGACTATCAGTAAAATATAATAACTTCACAAGGGGAAAACCTGAAAGATACAGGTTTAACCGAGAGCACAGTTGACATTATGCGCTTCCTCATATGTTGCACAGAGAGTTGCACAACTCTTCTGTGGAATTCTGTTTAACACTCCAGCTGAAGGCAGGGCAGACTGCCTGTAATTTCAGCTCCTTGAGAGGCTGACACCAAAAGTCAAACCAAAAGTCTGAGGACAGCTTGTGCAATATTGTGAGACCTTGCCTTCTTTAAAGTAAAGTTTTGAAGGCTGGGGATGTAGCTCTATGGTAAAGTGTTTGTCCAGTGTATTCCAGGCCCCTTGTTCTGTCTGCAATATGGGTGAAAATATATGTAAACTCATTCTAACCATGAGAGCACATCAAACAAAGCCAGAGGATTTGACTGGTCAATATTCTAGAAAGATTTGACTAGTACTTTCCAGAAATGTCTAAGTCACAAAACAGCATCAATAACTGTCACAGTTATAAAAGGCTAAAGACACATGCTGAGTCAACCCTTACTTGGATTTAGTATGGGAAGAGGAAATACTGGGGAAAAATGATGAGATCTGAATAAATCCTTTATTTAAAAGTAGTGTTCCAAGGTTAAATACTTAGTTTGCATACTTATGCCACAGTTGCACAAGATAATAACATTAGAGGAAGCTAGTTGAAGAGTTATGGGATTCTCTGTGCTATTTTTGCAGCTTCTCTTTAAACAGTGCACATAAATATTTAATTATAATGATAAAGATAAATTGTGCACTTTTCTACAAAAGTTATACAAACACTCATTTGCTAATCTTTTATTAAAGGGTGATATGACATCTAAAACCATGACCCAAGAATCAGTAGGAGAAAATATCATTAAGGGTACTCTGAACTCTATGTGAGTTAGTTTCTAGTTCTTAGAGTGAATCGATTCTTTTAGATTATACAGTTGTTTAGAGAATTATCTTTATCCATTTCAAATGAAATATACATTAATTAAATAATACCAAAATATACGAATGACACTTTAAAAGCACCCATAATCCCAGCTTCCAGAAATTATCATTAATAATCTAATTCACATGAGACAAAGCTATGCATGTAACTGTATATATGTACATATATGCATATATATAAACATATGCACCTGATATCTCAGTGTAGCAGAGAACTTGTCATGTCATGGATTCTCAGTAAATATTTGATAAATTTAAAAATGGAAGTATATATATTTTTTGAAATCTACTTCAATTTATAGCATATGAAAGCACATAGCATACTTTTTGACATCAAGAAAAGTTGGATTTCAGAAGCTTGATTCCTCCAAACAGGGCTTTTTCCTCTCCTTTCTCATTTTCCTTTCTTTCACAAATATTTACTGTATATTTACATTGTATTATGTCAGGCACTGTGTCAAGTCCTAATAACACAGTCTAAAGGAAAGAAATATGATTTTTGTCCTTCAATATAGTATAATGGAAAAATGATCATATGTAATACAAGCACAGAAAACAGAAAATTCAAATTTTACTAAATTATCTGAAGGGGATATTCATTTTGAATTGAACTAGAGGAATCTAGAATATTTTTTGAGGTAGTAAGAGTTGAAATGATATGTCTGGTGTTACTGTCTGGCCTAATTCACAAAGAATCATAAGGCAGAGAATTAAGATTGAAATGAACAACAGTGTTTATTGTAGTGTGAAAACAGAAAGCTTCCAATAGCAGATGGGAACCTCAGTGGGTGGCCACAGGGACTTGTTGTTTAGGGTTTTTTTGTACACAAAATGACTCTACCCCAGACTACTCTGGGACAATTTGAGGTTACCAAAATTTGAGTTAATTGGGCCTATGGGAAGTCGGGGTATGTGGCCAGAATATTCGTTCAGTCACCATTAATTATAACTTTTATAAAGTTATGAGCATAGCAGAATAAAGGCACTCTTCAGACGGGCATGGGTAGAGGCCTGGTTGGACTGGTTATCTACCATATTGTTTTTATTCCATTCCTGGACAGGAGGACCCTTCTAGTTTTACACACAGCCCTTGTTTATCAGGTTGTCTACCACCTCTTGGTTCCATGGACAATTAGTTGACATTAATCAGGTAGTGAAAAGAGGCTAAATAAGGCTCATGTTGGAGAACCCTGACATGGGGATTGGTGAGGCACAACTAGAAAATTGTTAGGTCTGAAATATGAGGTGATGAAAAAGTGATAGAAAAACTGGGAAGTTAGGTAGGAATCTGAATATGCAGGGTTTTGTTGATCCAAATAAAATTTTTGTAGTTTTACTGATTTATAAAAAATAATAAGAATATTTTGATAATGAAATTGTATCATCAGATTTATATTTTTGAAAAATTACTCTAATTACATAAAAGAGAAGTATTAGAAACAGGCAGATTATGCTGAGTGAGGTGGTTCACACATGTAACTTTGGCAGTTAAGGAGGTTGAAGCAGGAGGTTCATTAGTGTAATCTCATCATGAGGAGCTTAGTGACCTAGTAGTACCCTGTCTGAAAATCAAAAGGCTGAAGATGGAACTTATTGGTATAGTGCCTCTGGGTTTTATCTTCAGTACAAACAAAGAGAGGAGAGAAGAAGAGAAGAGAAGAGAAGACAAGACAAGACAAGAGAAAAGAAGAGAAAAGAAAATAAATAAATTCTGGGCTCTGGAGCTAGACTGCCAGCCTAGTTCACATCTTAATTCTGTCACCACGTAGTCTTGAATAGTGTGGGAAGCTACATGTACTCTGTATGCCTTAGTCTTCTCACATTTAAAATGAGAATGATGATAATTGCTTTATGGAGTTGTTATGAAGAATAATTTAGTTCAGACTTGTAAAGGAAGGTAGGGATAGACATAACTTAGTGGTAAGGAATTTGCCTAGCTTTCATGAAGCCCTGTGTCTTCAATCATCAGAATTTTAAAAAAATAAGAGCAATTATATTTTAAAGCAAATACATTTTAACTGATGTTAATAGAGATAGAAAGTATAGAAATATCTACACAGAAGTCCTTGGAGGAGCTGTAGACAGATTTGGTGATACATTGGACATGGCCTGGTTAGGAAGAAGTTGTTAAAAAGACTGACATCTTCCTTTTTTCCTTTTATTTTTAATTGAATTCTGTATTGGTACATTTTATATACACATTACAATCACACTCAACATTGGGAATTTGTACCAGTATATGACATGAGTTAATTCTCATTTTTACCCATTTCCCTACCCACTCTACAACCCCTATATATGAATGCTTTCTTTCTTTTTCTAAGATCATATTTTTCTTTCCCCTCACTACTTTCCTCTACACCTTTCCCTTTTAATATTTTCTATTTCAAAAAATTTATCATACATTCTAGAGCTCATTTACATCTTTAGATTCGTGTACCAGAGAAAAGATATGATATTTACATATCTGTGAGCTATTTATTTCACTTATGAGTGTGTCCTCAAGTTATGTCAATTTGACTATAAATGAGTCAAACATCATTCTTTATGGTAGAGTAATACTCCATTTTATTTAAAAACCACCTTTTTTTTTTTTTTTTTTTTTTTTTTTGAGACAGGGTCTTGCTTTGTAGTTCAGGCTGGCCCTGAGCTCAGCCTCCAACTCACATCACAGCATTCCTCCTGCCTCTGCCTCCCAAGTGCTGAGATTACAGGTGTGAGCCACCATGCCTGGCACTGTGGTATGTGGTAATGATTGCTACTGGGCGTGAGTCTCCTAGCCCAATATTGTATGTGGTTACGGAGGATCGAACCCAGGTCCCTGTGCTTGCAAGACAGGCACTGGAACCACTGAGCTAAATCCCCAGACCTAAAAACCACATTTTTTATTCACTCTCCAATCAATAGGCATTTGGTTTGTTTCCAAAATTTAGCTATCACAAACTAAGCTTGAACAACACTCTGCTGAACAACCAATGGGTCACAGAAGAAATTAAATGGTTTTTACGATTAAATGATAAGCCCAGTACAACATACAGGAAATTATGGGCCACAATGAAAGCAATTCTATGAGGGAAATTCATAGCAGTGAACACTTACACCCAGAAAATAGAGCAAACTCAAACAGTCTAATGCTGTTACTAATCAAGTCTAATCAAGTTACTAGAAAAAGAGGAACAAACCCAAATCCCCACTAGGGAGGAAATTATAAGGATCAGAGCAGAAATTAATGTAATGGAGACTAAGAGAATGATATAAAAAATCAGTAAATCTAAGAGTTGGTTCTTTGAAAGGATAAACAAAATTGACAGACCCTAGCCAAACTTATCAAACAAAGGAACGAGAAGGTTCAAATTCATGCTTTCAGGAATGAGAAGGGGGAAATCACCACAGATCCAGCAGGAATTCAGAGGATAATAAACACCTACTTTGAAAATTTATACTCCCAATAAGATGGAAAACATAGAAGAAATCTATAGATTCCTGGATACCTATGAACTTCCAAAGATGAACGAAGAAGTTATAAAAATATTAAACACCACAATATCAATCTATGAGATCGAAAATTTTAATTTAAAAACCTACCGACAAAAAAAAAAAGCCCTGGTCCTGATGGCTTTACTGCTGAATTCTACAGAATTTTTAAAGAAGAGTTAATGGCACTACTTCTCCAATTCATTAATGAAATTGAAAGGATAGGATTACTCCCAAATTCATTCCTGGAAGCAACCATTATTTTGATTCCAAAAGCAGAGAAAGACCCAACCAAAAATGAAATCTTAACTTCTGCCTCATATTATTGGGGGAATAGTAGCATCATTGACAGTGACAAGGAATAAATGAAGGAAAAAATATATATATATTATATATTTAATATATATAACTTATAATATATAATTTATATTATATAATATATAATTTACAATATAATTATATATATATATATAAAAGAGCTCAGAGATTTCACACATTCTGTTTCCTCTTGTTCAACTTGTAAAGTATTTGGGTCAGGGTCTAGATTTGTACTGCAGGCTGGCCCTGAACTCACTTTGTAGCCCAGACTAGCCTTGGACTAAGTAATCTTCCTGCCTCTGCCTCCCGAGTGCTGGGATTACAGGCATGAGCAACCAACCCTAGCATTGTGGTATGTAGTATTGATTGCTAATGGGTGTGAGAAACCACGCCCAGCATTGTTGTATGTGGTTACCGGAGATCCAACTGAGGACCTTGCCCTTTCAAGGCAGACACCCGAACCACTGAGCTAAAGCTCTGGTCTGGTCCATATGAGCTCTGATTCTACATGCATCATCATCATATGGCATCGATAATTATTTATTTACTTCTTTTTAATCCTCACATCTTTGGTTTATTTTTCTTGCTTTAGAAAGTGGTTTATACCTTCAATAATACATTCAATCAAAAGAAAGCAGCTGGCATCTTTCTCTTGTTCCTTGATTTAGAAGATGTGCATCTAAATTTTAACTGTTAATGATAATTTTGTAAACTTTTGGTTGGCTATCAGATGAGACTGTCATGGATGAGTTTTCAGATTTCATATCCGTCAATAGTTATTGACATAATTATGTATGTTTTCTTGTTTAATGAATGAATCTGCAAATTAACAAACTTTCAAACATTAAACCTGCCTTTTCATCTTGGGACAAAAGCAACTTGTTAGGATTACTTTTTAGAAGATTTTGAATCTAGTGCTTTTTAATATGATTTTTAATTAATTTGATGTTTTAAATTCTTTGGGATCTGATTTTTGTTTCTTGTTCAATCTGTTTAAGTATAGAAATTGTTTATCTTAGTATTTAAATTTATTGGCAAATATTATCATAAAACTATCATGGGAGCTTAAGAAAGTCACTACTGAATGTATACTTTCTCTTTCATTCAATCTGGACTAGATTTTAAAAAAGATTTATTAGTCTTCTCATAGAGTCAACTTTTGATTTTGTTGATCATTTCTATTGTATCTTTAGCATTTTTCTTATTTTCTTATCTTAAATTTATTTTCCCTTCTATTTTATTTGGCTTTAACTTATATCTACTTTTCTCATTTCTTAAATTAGTCACTTTTTCCACACATATGCACATTTTTTATGTCTGAATTTAATTCAATTTCTGTTTAAATGCAACTTCAGTTGAATACCACAAGTTTGAATATATAATACATTACTTCAATTCTATTTCCTTCATAATTATTTTCTAATTTCCATATAACTTTCATTTTAGAACTCTAAATTATTTATAATATGATTTCTAAGTTTCCAAATGAAAAACATTTTAAAAATTAATTTTCTTTTTTATTTGTTTAATTTCATGGGGCAAAGAACATGGTCTGTTAGAAATGTGGTCTCTGAAGTACAATTTGACTTTGTCTGTTTTTGTAACTGTTCAGTGTATGCTTATATCAATTGTGTACCTAACAGAGACTATATAGTTTTTATAAGCACATGCTAAACATTTGCAAAATGCATATGTGTGTTTGAGGAGCACTATACACACCAAAATAGATAATACACATTTTTTACAAGGAAACATTGTAAATTTATAAAAAATGACAATGTACTTAGAGGTTATTTATGTGAAAATTCCATCTATTACATTAAAAGAATAAACTGAACTCTTTACATCTGTTTTAGTAAGTTGTGGTAGTCTTTGATCTAGTTACTGAGATAAGTGCAATAAATCTCTTACTGTGATCATGAGTTTCTTGATTATTTTGCATTCTCTTGTGTATGTTGGAGCTATATTATTAAATATATAATTTCTTTTTAAAATTATTTTCTGGATAAAGCTTTTATTATTTTTAAAAATAAATTTCATTGTGTATATGTAAAATATATAACATGACATCACATATAGGCAATATAATGTTTATTATACTGAAATAAATTAATATTCATCATCTTACAAAGCTATTTATTCACCCATTTATTTATGTGGAAAAGTTATTATTAATTACAGATTTAGCAAAATTCTTCCATATAATGCACAAACTATAATTCTCTTGCCTATATTAATTTTTTTAGATTTATACATCTTACATTAATGTGATTTTTACATCCTTTTACTTTTAATGTTTATCTATCTCTTGATTATAAATATCCACAGTTTAGTTTAAATATTTTCTTTTTAAATATGTATTTTATATATATATATATAAAGTATATTTATATATACATCAATAGTCTACCCTGTTGTCAACAGCCTATAGCTGCATTATATGTTGTCTATTCTCACAAATAAAGACTGGGCTAATTTACATTTATTATAATCTTTGTTAAATTTTCTTCCTTCATAATGCATTTCCTATTTACCTTGACTTTTTCGTTCTTTATTTTTTTCTTACTTTCAAGGCCATTACTTAATTGAGGTATTGCCTCTAATTTTGTATTAATTGTTTCTAATTTTAAGGTTAAACATTTCTATGTTTTTATTAGTTACTCTTAAGGTCTTAAAATACATCCTTAAATTTGTCAATTCTAGCAATTGTCAATATATCTAGTTCTGAAAATTATAAGAACTTTGTACATTTAAAAATTTTGTCATAATAGCTGCTTCTTATATTTAATTTTGGAGTATTTCAATAATTTCACCTTATTCTTTACATCAATTTAATCATGAGATCATTAAGCCAGTACTTTTTTGCATATATATACATACTAAGTTCTTTGTTTTCCTTCTCCTGTATGTCTTCACTTTTGCCTTTACATTGAGTATTCAAATTCCTTTCTGTATGGTCTGTTAGAGATGAACTCTCTCCATTTTAATGGATGAAAAGGTGTTTCTTTTACCTTGTTTATGAATAATAATTCCTAGATAAATATTCCTTTTCACTCATCCTCATGAAGTTGTATTTTCACTTACATCTGCCTTCTGCGAGGGCAATTGATGAGTTTTCTTTTGCTCCTTTGAAATAATCTACCCTTTCTCTTGGTGTATTTTCAATATGTTTGGTGTTCTACAGCTTTACTAGAGTGCACTTAAGTGTGGGGATGATTGTATTTACTTTGCTCAGAAACATTTTTTCCTCTTAAATACAAAGATGCATAGCTTTCACCCATCCTGAAAACTTTTTTTATCTCTGTGTTGTGCCTCCTCCACTCTACTTGCCAACAGAGGCTCCGTTTCTCTATAATTTTCTCCTGTATTTTATTTGTGATGCATATTGGACTTGAGCAATACGTGACTTTCAATGTCTGCTACATATGTTCTATGCATTTGTTTCTCTGCTGCATTCTGCCCTCCTCCCTTCAGCTGATGCTGATATGTTGTTTAATTACAGTTGCATTCTACTTTTAATAAGTGTATTTCTCATACATCAACATTCTATTTAGTTGTTATTAAATTTTCTTGGGGTCTTGAGAGACTTTTATTGTTCCTTACATTATTATTTTGTTTCTTTAACATTTAAAATACTTTGCCTTCTGTGCCTTATAATTCAAATACTTATGCCATTGTATTAATGATGTATGTTTAATTTTTTCTGGCACTTCACATATAATAACGATTGATGTCAGTTTCCTAGTTGGCAGTTTCTTAACCTGGTAATTTTCAGGGCTGAGAATTCTCCAAAGGAAATTTTCATCACTCATTTTACTCATATCTAATCTAAGATGGATAACTACCTCATGGAGTGCTTTTGCCTGCTTGTGTGTTGCTTTCTAAACTATCATGTCATTAAACTGAGAACCTGCAAGGATCCCAAATTCATGGTGAGGTTTTCTTTCCAACTTCTAGTTTCCTAGGGACCAAATTTTCCTCCTGTACTTTTACAGTGCTTAAACTCAAGCTTTTCAAATACGAAGGTCTTCAAATATTTTCAGATTCTCCACAGTTCCTTTGACAGCAAACTATATGGTTTTAATTATGTTTTTGTTTTTAACTTGGAGATTTTTCACACTGTTTTATGAGATCAGCCGCACATCTGAAAAATACTTTAATTCACAAAACATCTCTCAGTCTTTTGTGCACAGATATTTTTAAGATAAAAACTGTGTTCAACTACTACATTAGAAATTCTACATTAGAATTTCTACATTAGAAATTTCTAATGCTTTCTAAACTTTCTAAATGGCTAGCGCTATTTATTTGGTATAAATTAACTGGGTATATTTGCAATATTATTTATACTTATTGCCTGTGGCCCATTTGTGTCCAAAAGTGTGGAACTTTTACTACCTATTCAAGCACGATCATTTTCTTTTCTGTTTAGATTCACCAAATTTTGATTACCTGCCTGCATGGCTGGCTTTTTTTGTGTGGCACTGAGATTAGAATGCAGGGCCTTGTGCATGTGAAGCAAGTACTTTACCACTGAGCTACATCTGTCAGCTCTGCATGCCCAACTATTAACCACTCATCAGTGTCCTGTGAAATGTGCACCACTGAATTTAAATAAGCTAAACTTAACCATTTCCTCTGTAATCTATAAACAAATTTAAGTAAATTGAGCAAAAAAAAGTTTAGAGAACTAAGATTCTTTTACGAAGTCATAAAATATATCTTGTATCACATATACAAAAATAGAAATTAAGTATAGTCATTTTTTCTATGCATTCCTATTTAAATATGAAAGAGTGATACTGATTTCAAAGTAGTGACATTTGGGGGTATGTTAATTAACTTGCCACTAAGTAATATTGTCACTTTTTCCTTCCAATGTATGTAAAAATCTTGATTAATGACCTAAATTGTTATGAAGAAATGTACTGAGGAACTGAAAAGAAATTCATTTGGTAGATAACCACAAGTAAACAAAAGCCACATTTCTAGTAAGGCTCACATATATCCATGAAGTGTTAAATGGTTATAGTTTGTAATATGGATTATATGATTTATAACTAATAAAAGGACATATTAAATCTAAGCTTTCAAAATATTTTATAAAAATAGTAAAGAGTTAAATATTTAATGGGAATATTTGACCTAGAATGTAGGCTTTATCTAGTTAATTTTTCAGGTTTGCCAACTTTATTTTTACTTTGTAAAGACTCATTTGAATTACTTTAAAATTTGTAATTACTATTGCTCTTTAACAGTCTGTATCTCCTAATACCTTGATGTTTCTAATTGCCTACATAGTCATTCAGTGAAAAAGCAATTTAACAAATTAAATTTAAAATATAAACCTACATTGCTATTTTTGATAAAAAATAAATTTTAATATATTTCTAAGTATTTTATGAGCTATTTTTGAAGAACATAGGTTACTTTCATATATATGAAATTATATATATTCATATATATGAAATAATAGCTTAGAAATTTGGCACTATAATTTCATTCAGTAATATTTGCTATTAGAACTGCAGGAAATACAGGAAGTGTGTGTGTGTGTGTGTGTGTGTGTGTGTGTGTGTGTAAATATATGTCTACATCATGGCCTCTTTTTAACATTAAGTTTGAAGTTTACCTCTCCATCAGATTCTGTATTTATTTGCAGCTCTTTAAGAAAAGCTGGCTACACTTGTGGTTTTATAGATTATCTGTGGTAACTCCATGATTTCTGAGAAATCTGATATCACAGTTAGGGCTTTGTCATACTTCAGTAGAAATGTATATCACCTACTGGGACTGAAGGACTGATTCTGCTTCTCAGCACTGCCAATAGAAGGCTGCATATAACCATTTGGTCATAAGTCTTGGCCATCCATTTCTTTTTTAAAAAAAGGTATAAAAAACAAGTCACTATTTATCCAGGGCTTGTTGTATATACTAGGCACTTTGTGTACGTTAATCTATTTAATTCTGCAACATTGAATTATTCTTATTTTCATGTCTAATTTTTCAGAAAGGAAAATTGAAGCACAGAGAAATTAAGAAACTGTGAGCTATAATGAATTAAATGGGAAAAAAGTTAGGATGCAAACTCAGGCTATGTGGCCAGATAGCAAGGAAGAAACACAGATGTGCTGTAATTCATTTTTTTTTCAATAACATACTTCTACTCCATTTTCAGTTGAGGTAATATGTAAGCCATGGGTGCCATATATATTGTCTGACACATCTGTAAAGCAATGGTAGGTGCTGAATTTGCAGAAGCAGTGCAGGAGAGTACATATTCATCTATGCTCACAGCAACAAAAAGATTTATAATTATAGCAAATCCAAAGGGATTCTCAATGATCTTCATAATGATTCCCAAATAGTGTGAATGCTTCTGATGCCTTCAAAAGTCATGTGCCAGGTATGTGCCTGGACCTTGGCATTTCTCAATCCTCACCACTAATCTATGAGATTAATTCTATGCTTACCTAGTGTATAGATAAGAAAAATGAGAACATGGGGAGTACTAGTTTATCCAAGATTACACAACAAAGTCAGATGCATAACTAGATTTTAAGATTAAATTTGTTTGACTTGAAAAGCTATATTCCATTATATCAAATTGCTTTTTAAGTGGAGGCCATTTCAGAATTACCCCCCAGTGCTTCTGTGTTTAAAACACACTCCCTAATTTGTATCAGGATCTTCCTTCTTCCTGAAGTGCGTTCTGGAATAGAGTGATGAAGTCCTAAGAGAATATCATTTCTCTCTGTAGTTAGCTAACAAGACCCTATGCCTAATAACTATTATTGAGTAAGGAGAATCTTGTTAATAAAACATGATGCCTCAGAATTTTTTTAAATTGTGAAAGAGGTAGATCTTATATACATATCATGATCACACTCAACATTGACAATTTGTACCAGAATATGATATGGCTTGATTCTCATTTTTTCCAGTTCCCCTATCCACCCTACAACCCCCCTATGTATATAAACTTTGTTTCCATTTTGTTATTACCATAACATTTTCCCCCTTCATTAGTTACCCCTACCCCATTTCCCTTTGCATAGTTTATATTGTACAATGCCTCATAATGAAGTTTATCTTTTATTATGCTAGAGTTGACTATTGGAGGAATAAGTTTCAAATGGGCATAAATGTCCTCCAAGTCACCCTGATTTTAATATCTCAGTAATCAAAACCACCTCTCAACTTACACCTCTCTCTCTCTCTCTTTTGAGACAGGATCTTGTTTTGTAGTTCAGGCTGGTCCTAAACTCAGCCTCAGACTCACAGCAATCCTGACTCTGCCTCCTGAATGCTGGGATTACAAGCATGAGCCAGCATGCCAGGCACTGTGGCATGTGGTACTGATTGCTGGTAGGTGTGAGTCACCACAGTAGGCATTGTTGTATGTGGTTACCGGGGATCAATCCGGGGCCCTTGCACTTGCAAGGCAGGCACTGGAACCACTGAGCTAAAGCCCTGGCCTACTCCTTTGTCTCTTTTTAGCCTGCACTACACTAGTTTACCCCTCATTGAGTGTCAAAGGTAATAACTCACTTATTTGTTGACAGTAGAGAAAAAAATCTGTCCTTTGTCAGGTCAAACCAAATATTTTCTCTAGTTACTGTTGTTAATGCTTATTTTTATTTTCCCAACTACAAATTTTATGGAAATTTTAATATCTGATGTCAGCTGTAAGTCTTCTTAGTACTTTCAAATGCAGAAAACCTTTGTGTGGGGCAATTTTTCTTATCCTGATCTGACTGCAGTCTGGCTCTTAATAAAAATTCTGTCATTTTTAGACATTTATGTTCCATCTGCTCATAATATGAGCACAAAAATAGGAATTTGATGCTTGATACTGTAGTTTTCTTATCTTCTGGTCAATATGAGATTCATATAATATACTACTAAATTTTTTAATCATAACATTCAAAAATTTGCTAAACTAACATTATGCTCTTTAAGAAATTAGAAGACTCAGAGCTGGGGATTTAGCTCAGTGGTTCCAGTGCCTGCTTTGCAAGTGCTAGGGCCTGGGTCTGATCTCTGGTAACCACATACAACAATGTTAGGTGTGGAGACTCACGCCCACCAGCAATCAGAACCACACACCACTGTGCTGGGCATGGTGGCTCTTGCCTGTAATACCAGCACTTGGGAGACAGAGGCAGGAGGATTGCTGTGAGTTCAAGGCTGAGCTTAGGGCCAGCCTGAACTACAAAAACGAAACCCTGTCTCAAAAAAAAAAAAAAAAAAAAATTGAAGATTTAATCTGCACTTTAACTCATAAATAAATATTCTCCAATCTCATATTTTTTTTAACCATTTTGCCAGTGGAATGTGGGACTTGATGGCCTTTCACTTATTTAAGGTGAAAGATTATCTTGAATAATGGTATTTGATGGAAAAAATATATTATTCTCCCTATTCCTTTCCTCTCAGTGAAGTATATGGTTGTTATAGTCCTGAATTTGCAGTCTATTTCAATAGGATGATAGAATAAAGAGAACATCCTTTCTCAAGTAGGTAATGCTCAGATGGTTCTCTAATCTGTTGAAAAGTTTCACAGAACAGGCGGTAACTGTGAATGCGATGATATAAATAGAGAAAAGGGTGATTTTCTTCTCTGTCTCTCTTCACTGTGCACTGTACTGAGGCTGGGCACTGACAGGCAAGGGAGGCAACGCAGTCTTACTGGAGAAAAAGGCAGGGTGGAGCTTTCATTGTTGGAATTTAAGTCGCAGCCTGACAACCTTATAGCTTTACCATTCATGGCAACTGATGCAGCCATTTTATATAACCTAGTGGATAATATAACCATGAATAATTTGTAAAATAGAAAAATAGTATCTACCATACATAGTAAGATTTTTAAAAATTTAAAGATAATCACTTACAATGACATTGTCTCACATGTATTGTGTAATTGATGAATATTACTATTATCTGTTTGAAATGTTAATATCATTGAAGGTGAAGAAGAAAGGAGAAGGAAGCAGCAAGCCTTAGCTTTTTCTTTTGAAAGCTGTGTGATCACTAGAGAACATGTCTCTCTTATTAACTGCTGCATTTTAAATGTAACTAATAAGGAATAATTCAGTCATCCACTTTCACATATATCAAACATATATTTAGAAGTAAATACAAATGTGAAAAGATAGAAACTCAGTTTTGTTACAAGAACTTTTGCTGTGATTCTTTTATGATGAAATTTATTTTAAAAGATACAAGTACAAATATTTTTATATTTTATATGATAATCACATAATTTCCTAGACTTGAATACTGTTGAAAATATTCCTAAATTTTAGCATTAATCTAAATTTTGAAAATTTTTAAAATATAGATGAATTAGACTTTCTTATAAATGTTTTTAACAGGCCAGGTTTTATATTTAAAGTCATATATTTTGGCTAGAGTATTAGTTTCTAATTATTTGTTATCTTCTTGTTGGTTTTTCTTAATTTGCACTAAGGATATAAAATTTCCTTGGATATATTGTGTCGGTACTTGCTAATGATATATTTCCCTATTTTTCTCATATTAATTCTCAGCACTAGTGGAAAGAAAATAAATAAATAATGTTGTTAACACTAATGAGACGTTTAGCAGCTTCCCAACTCTGTTAATAAGGAGGAGGTGATTCTGGTAGCACAGAATAAAGTGCAATGTGCTGCGTTCTCCATGGTGGTGCAACACACCTAATGAGCACCCTCACCATGGGGTCTTCCATACCTCCCTCAGGAATGTGTTTTAGACCTTGAAAAAAACTTACTTTTAAATTATTTCAATTTCAGCACATTCCTATCTTTTCATACTATTTTTTTGAAGAAGAATATTTCTACTATCACTTTTACTAAGTGCCTTGATGCCCTTTTTGTCTCTTTCATATGTCTAATATAGACAGTCAATATATATTGTGAAATAGAAAATGCTCAATGTAAAATAAGGTGAAAGGGGACAATGCTGAGCTTGTAACAAAAAAGTAAGGAAACAAATTTTATGTATATGGGGGGGTGGTAGGGTGGGTGGGGCTATGGGAAAAAATGAGAATTAAGTTGTGTCTTATACTGGTACAAATCCCCATTATGGAGTGCAATCATGATGTGTATATTTAATGTACCAATAAAGATAAAAAAATAAAAAATAAAAATAATATAGACAGTCAAGTTCTCTAGTCAAAGTAGTTAGATCTTTATTAATCAGGTTGATGCGGTCCAGTGACAGATTTTGTTGTGGAAACTTTATTAGTAGAGGTAATGGCATGTAGCAGACCTAAGACATAGTCCTATGTTGCCATGAGTGCTCTGCTTCCCATCTCTTAGAGATCCTGGTTCACCCTCCAGACACTTTACTCTCTCCTTGAATGACTTTCTTTTCCTTTTCTTTTCTTTTTTTTTTTTTTTTTTTTTTTTTTTTTTTTTTTTTTTTTTTTTTTTTTTTTTTTTTGAGACAGGGTCTTATTTTGTAGTTCAGGCTGGCCCTGAGCTCAGCCTCCAACTCACATCACAGAAATCCTCTGCCTCTGCCTCCCGAGTGCTGGGATTACAGGCGTGAGCCACTATGCCCTGCACTGTGGTATGTGGTATGAGGTACTGATTGTCGCTGGGCATCAGTCTCCACACCCAGTATTGTATGTGGTTACTGAGGATCGAACCCAGGTCCTTGTGCTTGCAAGACAGGCACAAGAACCACTGAGCTAAATCCCTGGCCCTTGAAAGACTTTCATATTCTTATTAATAAATGGTCCCCTTTCTTCTCACTGGAGTGCCCATGTCTATGAAACTCTATTCCTCTTTGGTATATCAAGAACTTAGGAGATAACTTACTACAACTTCTTAGGTTATTGTAACTTCTAAATATTTGCTAGAGAGTATGAAATTGAGCCCAGTGTGAATATTTCATAAAAAATGTTGGTCCTTGCTAAAATGATGACTATACAAGGCACCCTGATCTGATCACTACACATTGTACACATTTATTGAAATGTCACTCTAGAACTTGTGAATATGTACAATTACTGTGTATCAATTAAAAACAAAGATATGTTTTAAGAAGGTGATCCATGAAATTTCACTGATTAAAATATAAAAGTATGTTTAAAATTTGTAAACTTTGAAGATTCTGCCATTATCTTTCCTTTGAAAAAATGTTCCATTAGAATTATGGCATTGCTGTTTCATTATTTATAGAGTTTAATAAATGAATACTCCATGAAAAATGGCAGAGATCAGGAAGTATTTAATGTTCTCATCACTTATTAATCTGCAAAAAAAGAAATAAAAGCCTCCAAATTACTATGTGTCTGACATAAGGTAGGGTATTAACTATCAATTTGAGACTCAAGCCAACCTATTTTGGATGATAATCACATAATATTAGTGTTTTGAGGGTTCTGACATATCATAACAGGGCATTTTTAAATTGAATAAATAATTCTTGAGTGTGTCTTCTGCTAGACAGAAAAGATGGAAACTGTAGAGAAGCAATGAAGGGAAAGAAATAGTGTTATGAATATGAGTTTTCCCCCACTTTCAAATTGTGGGATCTTTGGCCAAGATATGTTTTTATTCTTAATCTTAGTTTCCTTAAGTCTTATCCACTTTCCCCTAATTTTCAATGTCCACTTATACTTGGGCATTTCTAATTCTTGACTTCATTCCTTGGTGTAAATTGTGATTTAAAGAGGTACAAGGAGTTCATAATTTGTTTGTGTGGGAGAAGAAAGGCAGGACATTTATCAACTAAAGTTACACTGTTTTCCTTTCTCTTGGTCACAAGCAGCACACGTTCTACTCCTACTATAGGGAACCCAAGTGGCCAGAAAATCCTACAACATCCCAGCGCTGCATAGCACTGGATGCAGCACTCATCTATTCAGTTTGACAGTTAAATCTCTGTCATTCTGCTATCCAGTGTCTCAAAACTTCTTCATCCACATATGTAAGCCACACTCTCCAATTCATCTTTAATTGTTTAATTCATAGAAATACAAAGTTGTTCTCCAGAAACTAATCTCTCCTAATCTTAGTTCTCAATTAAATCAGAACTACAGCAAAGAAAAAAGATGTTATTTCCTAGGTATCACCAATAAATCCAAGAGTTTAATGAGATGAAATCTGATAATATCAGTAAAATTTTAATGAAGTACCTTGCCCATAAAAACCCTGAAAATAGCAAATGATACCTCTTAGCCATATAGGTAGTTATAGTTATGTAGTATTCTATAATTAAACTTAATGCAAATATTTGAATTTACTTTGTGTAAAGCATCACTGTAATAGATATCATTCTATTAATCTCAGATTTGTTTAAGTCTATACATGTTTGGAGAAAATCAATGAACCAATGTTTAAGGATAATCTGGGATATGTTATTAAAAGGACTTAGTCTGGCCACCTGTTGCCACATACCTGTAGTTTTAGAAGTAGAGTAATTGGATCATTTCAGCCCATAAATTTGAAAGCAGCCTGAAGTAACATAGTAACACTCTTATGAGAGAGAGAAAAAGAGAGAGAGGCAGACAGAGACAGACAGACAGACAGGGAAACACAGAGCCAGAGAGATGGAGATGGAGAGACAGAGAGATGGAAAGAGGGTGATAGTGAGAAAGAGACAGATAGAAGAGGAGAGCACAGAAGTGCAGAAGAGAGCAGAGGAGAGGAAAGGAGAGGAAGAAAGGAAGGGCAAAGGAAGGAAATATTTAAATCTTAGTGCCTGAAAACTATAACTTTTTTATGTAGAACAGGTTGAGGCATTTGATCTGATACAGATGTAGAAACTCAGGCCAAGGGGATTTAAGAAATTTCTTCAGAGTCAGATATGACTCTTGCAATATGCAGCTAAGAAAAGGACCTTACTTCCACCTAAAATTCAGCTACTAAGAGACTAGATTTTAAATTTATGATATTGACTATCTTAGAATAAATTTAAATATTGTTCTGAATAAGCTCCTGTTTCTGATATGAGGTCTGTTGTTCTTCTCTAAGAGAGGATCTTTGGTAGCGAACATTATGTGAACACATCTGGATCCCCTTAGACATGTATATGTATAGTATGCAGCACTCATCTTGCTTAACTCATGGGATATTCATAGTTACCTGTGAGTCACCCTGTGAGCATCAGATGTTTCATTTCTTACTGAGCTCTTGGACCAAGCTCCCTGCTGGCTTAGCTAATTCCAGCTTTATAACTTTCAACTGTGTATTTTGGAAGCTGGGAACACCTCTATTCTATTTAGCTAAACTAATTATCAGCAAATAGAAACTCCCATTAGAATATCTTACATTCCATAGCTATCAGCATCACTGGACAAAATGTCCTTGATACCCAGTGAGATGATGCAAAAGATTTTGTTGCAACCTAAATCTAATATTGCCCAATGGGCAAAGCTGAAAGACAAGGAAAAGTGGTAAACTTGACAAGAAAAAACTCTCTCAGATTCTTGAAACCAGCTTTCTTGCCATTTACTTCTCAGTGGAGAGAAGAACAGAACTATCGTTGTGTCCTCAAACACATATTTGAAGGAACATAGCTGGTTACTTACGTTTAGTTTGTTTTTCTTCTAATGGATACCAGATATGGATACCAGAAGTGTTTTTCTTTCCAAATTGATTATTTGTGGTATAAATGGGTCTAAATCTGTACACATTAAAACTCACCATTCATTACAAATCACCCTGTGTCACTGAGCCAGAGAAAGCTATGTTAACATGGTAGTCTTTATTCATCATGGCTTAGTACCAGAAATGGTGAGCTATAGAGACTTTAAACTTGGTAAAATTTACTGTATATCTGAACAAAAATACATAAATATTTAAACATTGGCAGAGTGACAAGCCTTTAGACACAGAAAAAAAAAAAAAGAGTTCCTATGAGGCCAAGTCTAGTCACAAGGTAGGCCATCCTTTTTTTTTTCGAGCAAAGCAATAAAAATACAAAATATTAAATGTCATACTTATTATTTGTGCATAATTGTTATACCCTGTCTTTAAAAGGCAGTAAAAAGGATAGGATTCTGTTTCAATGTTCCTCATCCAGTTTTGAATTACAAGGCTATTTCTACATCCAGGCAGATAGCCCAGAGCAATACTACTTCGCTGAATTAGAAACAAAGAATTCTACTTGAACAAGAAATTCTTTATAAACGATTCAGTCATGTTCCTCTTCTTTTAATAAGAAACCTGTATTACTGACTCTGAGAACCTGAAACCTGAAATGGATCTGAGAAAACATCTGGTCCGCGCTGCTCATCTTTCCAGATTAGGAAGTTGAGGCACATGTTGAGTGAGGCTTTGCCTAATGTCATATGGCAGTGAGTGGCAGGATGGAAATTAAAATCCATCCTGTTTCACTCTTGGTCCTGGAATCTTTTCACTAGAGATATATTGCTTCTATTCCCCTTGGAAAGAAACTATACTGTGGTTAAGAATATGGTCTTGAACCCTAAAATGAATGTGTTTGACTCCTTAATTTGTCTCTTAGATGATGCGTGATTTAGTTTAAATCACTTAAACACTGATTCTTATTGTCTCATTGTTAAATTACTATGATAACAATATTTATTTAATTAGATTGTTGTGGGGGTTAAATGTATTAAATAGTCAGAAACACTTTCGCCCAGCACACAGTAAGTTGTCTAAAGTGTTTGATAGTATTTTATTATTACTACATTATTAAAAACTTGGTTTAATAAAATTAGCCTTTTTAACAACACATTTTAGAAGAATATATGATATTTAGGAATAGATGACAACAGAACAGACAGAGCCAGCACCAGAGGCTTGGCAGAAGCCCACTGTCTGAAGAGTCAATGTGGTGTCTAAAGTGTGCTTGTTGTTGGAAGGGGACATCACATATCCTGCACAGCTCTTCAACCCGTTATGCTCAGTTACTCTATTTCATAGAGTTTGAAATAATGTACAGTAATTACTCTAGGGCCATCCACACATGTCGATGTGGCACTCACACTTGTAACCAGGGGTAGATCACTACTACCTATCTATGAGCTGTTTATTACCTGTGTACAGTAAGACATGGAACTTGTACCACTATGATGTCACCAACTCGTTTAGGTATACAGACATAGATATTATAGGCATACAACATATTTTTTTATGTGTGTGTGTAGTATTAGTTTTACATATATTATATCTTCTGTAATGATACTGAGATCTGTATAATGTATATTTATAATATATATGCTGCATAAGGGAATATACAGTTTACATATATTCTGTGGTGGCTAGTTGCAAGAGTTCTTTCATGAGGGGAATGGAGTTTTGATTCGGGAATACATTCCTCACCTCTAAGCGAATTGGCCAAAAGTTCATCAAGTGGCACTAATATGTGGATTAGCAATGTCCTTCAGGCCACTCACTTATTGATCAGTATAGACTTAGACCATGATCTTTAGAATTTTCTAAGGACACACTCTATAATTTATTGGTTTTTTCTGAAAGCCTTCTAGAATTTTCTTATGCATAAAAAGTATGTGCTAGTATAGAAAATATATCTTGCCAGAGATATCCATTCTAACTTGATTTATGGGTCACTACTCATGAAGCTCAATCTTTCTTAAAAATTCCACTGGTTTACCTTCTCATCTAATGATGGCAGCACAGGGTTTCTAGAAAACAAATCTATAAAATTTTACTTGTGAATTCATTAAAGTGCCAACCATTATTCACTAGCACCTTCTATTTCAGTATCTGCCTGATATTAATTGACAATTTTAAATGAAATAGCGATGAACACAAATGAAATTGAAAGCATATGACAAGGGGAAAAGCCATGGTTTGTTTCTAATTCTGCATAGGTTTATATATTACCGGGATTTTTCTCCTGCCTTTTCCCTAACAAGCAATGGTAGACCCTTTCTGTAGTACTGAACTTCAGAATCACTATTTCATAAGTGCTATGGTTTTGATAAGAGTACACCAAAGGAACATAAGTCTTGGGCCCAGGTCATCCTCTAGGAAGGCAATCAAACCTTTAGGAAGTGGGGCTTTTGAGAACACCCAATTGAAATTCAAAGTGTTGTCCACCTTTCTTCTTCACATCCTTCCTCTCCAAGTGAAACAAAAATCTTGTTCTAAAACTCTCATTTTGCCGTACCCATCAGAAATGGGTTGAGATCACAGACAACCTTAATTTCATATATAGTTTGGTGAAAACTTCCTTTTCAGAGATTCTGTTTGCTTTCAACTATTTGAATCTAAATTTCTTCAACTTTGGATGTGGTGACTTGTTGGATTTTTAAATCTATAGAATAATCTACTCTTGCTTTCACTTTTCACACTAAAACAAATTTGAGAGCAGAAATCAATTCTTGGACAGGTTGTTTCCAAATCTAGCAGTAGCATTGTTACAAATTTCCAGCATCCACCTTTTACTTCTTGATAATTAATAGCAGTCATTGAAACCATCAATTTATCATGGCTCTATTCTTTTCCTTTTTCTAGAAATATTTATTGTTGCTGTTAAGACCAATTAAAGCAGAGGGATTAAGCAACATTAGCCCTTTAGGAGCTCAGACTCTGGAGCCTGAAAGAAAAAAGTCACAAGTGGTCATTAATAATGTGCCAAGTATTCCAATTGTGTCCTCTTTCTGTGTTTGTGGTAAAGTTATACTTTGCACACACTCGTGGGGAGGTAAGGCTGGATGTCTTGTTTTGGCCCATAAATTGCAAGCAGCAGTGACATGTGTCTTCTAGCTGGGCACTGAGCTGATCTGTCAAATTGAGCTCATTTGCCCTCTTCCATCATAATAAGCAGTGTTCCAGCAAGTGGGCATTCCATCATCCTACGTCTTAAGAAAAGACAGTGTGAAGCAGAGCCCCAAGTTCCTCCTGATCAATATGCAGCTTAAACAAGACTTACACTCTAGAGTTTTCAAGCCACTAAGATAATGAGTTCTGTAACTAAATCACAACTTAACTAATTCTGAATAAAAGAGCTTCTTCTTTAATGTAGCTTTTGTAGAACCAACCTTTCTATCTCTTTTTGCCTGTAAATTTGAACTGAAGAAAAAATTTACTTTCTATAACTAATAAAACATGGCCCAAGGTAAAAAATAAACATAACCCTGAGCTTCTGATACTTTGGAAGTTTGAATTTGATGTGATATAGAAGCTTTTTTAAAATTCTCTGTAGTTTCTTAAATACCATTCTACTTAATATGGCTTGCACTTAGAAATACACCTCACAGGATAAGGTAGTGCATGTTTGTTCTGAAGTAACCAACACAACAATAATAATTATGGTACACTTAAAACAATTTGCATTAATAATCAAGTGATATGTAAATGAATAAAGTACTCCATATAGAAGGAAAGGATGTTTTTAGACTGGATTTTAAAAGCTAAACATTCAAGTAGTATGTTATGTATAGGAGATATGCTTCAAATTTAAAGACACAAAGAAGCATAAGTTAATAAGAAAAAAGAGATATACCATGAAAATAGCAAGCTTTCTGAATGTATCTTAAAAGGGCCCAGAAATTTATCTCAGAAAAAATTTTACTAGGTTCAGTGAAAGAGAAAGAAATTGATAATTCAAACAAAGTACAAATTTTATTCATTTTCAAATATTAAAGCACTTTTAAATATATTTATTATTTATATGCAGGTGTTTTTCATCTTGAAAAATTACCTGGAATCCCTTGAGATATAATGCTTATATAGAAAAATGTCATAAAATAATAACTAAAGCTCAAAGAGGACTTGAAAAACCATCTAAACCAGTGTTTTCAAATGAAATAGAAATATCACCATTTTTGGTAGTTATGAGCGTAAAAGAATAGTTAAGAAATATTACAACTATTTCATCACACTCATAACTTCACAACTACTACTTATGAAAAAGTTTCCACAAAAATTCATGTTTTAATATATAGGCAATTAAGTAATTTTTATAAGTGATCAACATTTTTTGCTCATACACATTTCTGTATGTTTATTATGTCTTACTCTCCCTAGACTATCAGCTATATTGATATGTTCTTTAGTTTTAATTGCTGTTACAAAACACCAAAGAAAAGCTATTGAGAAGAGGACATTTATTTATGTGTGTGGTTTCAGAAATTTCAGTCCATAATCAGCTTGCATTGCTTTTATGTCTGCGGTGAAGCAGAAACATCTCTGTGAAAATACATAGTGGAGAAAAATTTCCCTCCTGTTACAGAAGTAACAGAAAAAGAGGCAAAGAGCCAGAGACAAGGGGCCAAAGAAAAGATATACCTTCAAAGGCATGCTCAATGATGTATTTCCTTCTATAAATCCTCATTTCCTTTTGGCTTGTTTAGCTACTGAACTCAATAGTAGATTGATCCATTTAGAACTAATAAACCTATCGATTCCCCAAAGTCCATCTCTTGGAAACCAAGCCTTCAATACAAAAATTGATTTGGGAAACATTTTGAATGTCAACCATAATCACGAAGCAGGGATTTTTTTTTGGGGGGGGGGAGACAGGGGAAGAGAATGCAGCCAGAACCCTCCCGGCAAGCTCCAGTCCCCCGTAAGACCAATAGCAAAGGGATTAACAACAAACAACAAAATTGGGACCTTGAGAAAAAGGCTGAGTCTGGGTTTGACCCTTGCTACTTTGGGCAGCAGCAGAAGCCAATGAAATACCTGAGCTCGCTGCAGCTTTATTCAGTACCAAGCCTTCACACTCAAAATTCCAGCACGAATACCACAAGGCAGATGTCCACAATAATCCCTGTGGTTGTAGTTGAAGATCCCACAGGGCACAGCAGACATCTGCAATAATCCCTGTAGCTGAAGATCCTACAGAGTAGGGCAGGCAAGGTGAGGCCAAGGTCTACAAATCCATCTGCAGTTCCCGATGGATATTTTAAAAAATTCAAACCTTTATTGGTACATTATGAATACACATCGTCATCACATTCAACATTGAGAGTTTGTACCAGAATATGACATGACTTGATTCTCATTTTTCCCCTTTCCCCCAACCACCCTGCACCCCCACCCCCATATACATAAGCTTTGTTTTCTTTTTTTTTATTACTATCACATTCTTTTTCCTCTGGTTATTTACTCCTACACCCTCTTTCCTTTTAAATATTTTCTATTTCACAATATCAACTATACATTCCTGATTGATTTTATCCATGGTATTCACTATGACCTCAGAACCTAGAATGGTATCTTGCCTACAGTAAGTGTTAATTTATTATTTGTTGATTGGATGCATTTGAATGATAAAGAAAATAACACTATAAACAAAGGTTATAGATCTTGCTGCATGCCAATTTGTCATCAATTCAAGAGTAGCTAGTCATTAAACATTTATAAAATATCTATCATGAGGCAGGCACTGCAATGGCATGAGCGATACAATAGTTGATGAGACAGAAACATCCCATTTCTTTTCACCAAACTCAGTAACTATGTAAAAAAATTAAAAAGCTTGTAAACAAGTGAGCAAACATAATTGTATGTTTAAATGCGCCATTAAATATAAGTGCTAGAAGAACCACATAGGAGGAACACTTCACTTTGACTTTACAGCAAGGAAAATATAATCTAAACTTAAGAATGGGAATTAATTAGTAGAAAACAGCTTATGATTACTTCTGACTACAGTGAGACCCGAAAGTTAGTCTGAGGGAAAAAGACTACATAAATGATCATGTGGATGTGCACTTGATTTCCAGCATTCAGGAGCCTTACATAGGAGAATGATGAGGTCAAAGCCAACCTGAACTACATAATGAGACTCAGTCTCAAAAATCCAACATAAATAAATAAACCATATAGAGAAGTTACCTGTCTTCTGCCACTTTTATTTTCTGAATGACTCTGAGATTTCTATTTAATGTTCTATTTCCAAAGTGTCTTGCTTTCTTCTGAGTCCCATTATAAAAGTAGCTGATAAAACATTACAGTACACGGCCCTCCAGAGACATTGTAAGACTATCTATTAAGGTCTTACATTTGTATCCTCCTCTTAACTGTAAAGGGGAAAATAGAATACTTTAAAAAATAACTTATATTGGTATCATTATGTAGAAAACAAGTTGGTAAACTGCAATCCACTGGCCAACCATTTTCATAAATAAAAGTTTACTGGTACACAACCATGCTCATTCATTAACAATCTGTCCATGGTTCTGTTTGTCCTATATGTATAGAGCTAAGTAGTTATAAGAAATGGGACAAACACCTTTCAAGAGGTCTAACATAAAAAAGGTGATTAAAATTAATAATGGTATATTATATCCTTGAAGAAATGTTAATAGTGGATTTTATGTGTGCTCACCACAAAAATTGTAAGTATGTGAGGTCACGTATTTATTGATCAGGAAACATAACCACTCCACATGTATATATACTTCAAAATAAAATGTTTTACATAGTAAAAAGATATTATATTTTATTTTTTAAAAAAAGATAAATAAACTAGTAAGATGTTTTCTATGCAATTCTCTACTGAAAATATTCATCATGCCCTGGTTTACAATTGTGCTTTTATGGTTTAAAATATTAATTCCTTTTCATAATGGGAAATTTAATTTTCAGACATGTTTTTTTTTTAATTATCTTTATTGGTACATTAAATATACACATCATGATTGCACTCCATAATGGTGATTTGTACCAGTATAAGACACAACTTAATTCTCATTTTTTCCCATAGCCCCACCCACCTACCACCCCCCCATATATATAAAATTTGTTTCCTTACTTTTTTGTTATAATCTCAACATTGTCCCCTTTCACCTGTTTGATCAGTTTCCATTCTTATTATTTTATAGAGTAATGTATATTCTCTTATTTTCTTCTTTTAAAATACATCTTTCAGTATTTCTGTTAGTGGGACTATATGATAAAGTCTTAGTCTTTGCATATCTCTTTGTGCTTTTCTGTAATCCTTGCACATAAATAATGACTTAATTAAATATAAAAGTCCAAGTGCACAGCCATCTCTCACTGTGGTACTTTGAAATTGTCTCTCAAAGTCTCTGAACCTTTTTTTTTTCAGTTGAAAATTCAGCACATTAAAAAAAATCCTTCACCTTTTCTTTTGAATATGTTTTAAGATTATCTCTTTAATCTTGTTACTTTGTAGTCTTACAAGATGTTCCTAGATAAAGATTTATTTTTATTTAGACTTTTTGTCCTTTGGAATGGACTCAATCTGCAGAATTTTTTATTTCTGGAAGTTTTTCAACTATTATATTATCAAAGAGTCCTTTTCTGCCATTCTGTCTATTTTCTTCTCCAGAAAATTTTATGAGATAAATATTACACATTCTTAGTCTACATTCTATGTCACCGATTTTATCTTTCAGATATTTTAAAACCATTGTCCCTTCATGTTGTGTTCTAGATTTTCTGATAAATATCTTCCAATTAACTAATTTTTAACTCTATCAAATATATAGCATCCTTCAATTTCAGTGACCAATGAAGGAGTAAATTTTACTCAAGCCTCTAGAATCATATCTGGGACAGGCAAAGCATATTATATAAAGCAAATTTTATTTCTTCATCCTACAATAGCCGGGCTTTCAGTTGCCTTGGCCTGATCTTAGTAGAGATGATTTAGCAAACTGAATGTAATCGTAATCAAAATACCATAACATATCTCACAGAACTAGAGAAAATGATCCTAAAATTCACATGGGACCACAAGAGACCTACAAAACAAAAACAATTCTGGGCAAGAAGGAGAAGGCAGGAGTCATCACAATCCCTGATGTGAAGTTATACTATAAAGCCACCATGATGAAAATAGCATGGTGCCAAAAAATCACACAAAACAAAATGAAACAAAAACTAATGATCAGTGGAACAGAAGAGAAGATGCAGAAATAATTCCAAGAACACTGAACTACCTTATTTTTAATTCAAGAGTGAAGCACTTTCAATAAAAAGAAGATAGTCTCTTAAAATGGTACTGTGAAAACTGGCTTTCCCCATGCCAAAAACTGAACCTAGAGATGTATCTCTCATCATTTCCTCAACTAAAATAAGGTTGGATCAAAGAGTTAAATATTAAAACAGAAACAATCTGTAGAATAGAAGAGGTCAAATTCTTAAAGACACAGGTATAGGTAAAGACTTGGAGAACTATTGAAAGTGTTATTGAGAACCCGTCGTGGTTCTTGATCTCCTACAAGACAAAACAATATAAGCAAGAGAGAAAGAGAACAAAAGACACATAGAGACGAGATAAATCTGAGTATTGGGCTGACTTACGCTTCTCTGAACAGCAAAGACAAAAAGCACTAAGGATGTCCAATGTTTACTCGTAACAAGCGGGCAGGGAGGAGAGCAGGGTATGCTTCAGAACACCTGGAGATAGTGGTACTGTATGCAGGACTGTAAAAGGGAGACAGTAAGATATCTTTTCAAGGAGAAAAATATGGACAATTCAGAAGGAAAGAATTTAGTTAGATTCATGCTGATCTTGGAAGTTAACTCAACAAGGTGCTGCTACTTCACCAACTAAGACTGAAGTATTGGTAGGAGTCATTATCAGAGGAGCTATAGTTGCCCAACTCTGCTCTCTGACATGTCCGTTGGAGTTATGTAAAGCTTCAGTAAGATTCTGAATGTAATATAACTGAAACATGGTGCAGAGAAAAGCTTGTACCACTTACAGCCTGTTAATACTGGGCAGGGATATTTGCTACAATGAACAAAACTCCAACTGTTCAAGAAATATTAAAAATAATCAACAACTGGGATGAAATCAAATTAAAAAGCTTTTGCACAGTAAAATAAACCATCGACACAGTGGAGAGACAACATGCTGAAGGATGAAAAGTTTTTCCAGCTACTCCTCATACAAATGACTAACACCAAGAATATATAAAGAACTCAAAAAAAAAAAAAATCGAACCATTCAATGTAAAGACCTAATTCAAAAATGGGAGCTTGACATAAACAAACACTTTTCAGATGAAGAAGTACAAATGGAAAACACATATCAAAAAAGTGTTCAACAGCACTGGATATTGAAACAATGCAACTTAAAAAGACACCAACATTCTACCTCACTCTAGAAAGAATGGTTATCATCAAGATTTCAACCAATAACAAATGCTGCCTGGGCTATGAGGGAAAGAAGAACACTTTTACATTGCTGGTTGGGATGTAAACTGGTATAACCACTAGAAGACAGTCTAAAACTAGAAGTTCCACTTGACCCAGATGTTCTCCTCTAGGTATCTTCCTAAAAGAGTTAAAGGCATCATACCACAGTGATACATACATACCTATGTCTATAGAATCACAGTTTATCATAGCTATGTCTTGGAAATAACAATGTACCCGTCAACACCGAAGCAGATAAAGAAAATGAGGTAATCTTACACAGTGGTATATATATATATATATATATATATATATATATATATATATATATATATATATATATATATATATAAAAACTATATATATTATATATAATAAATTATATATTAAATATAAAGCACTAAAGATGTCCATTATATATATTTTATATATATTTATATATATATTATATATTATGTTTATTATATATATAATAAAAATAAAGGTGAAAGACTAAAAAAGAAATGGCTTTAGGCTATTATTCTTTGCTTTGACTGTACCTTAAGTCTCATTCTCAACCTAGGATCTCAAATTTTTTTTCCTAACAAATTTTGTTCCCAAGATTTCTTGAGATAATACATGTTCTATTTTTCAAAATGAAAATATTTACTGTGGCTCTAGAAATACTTGATTAATAACTTTTCTTTTAACCAGGATGATAAGTGGGTTCCACTTCATTGATTTATGGGTCTGATTTGCTGCTGAGTATCCATATTAATATTTCTTGAACCAGCGGCAAGAGTGATATGCAGTTCTTGTACAGATAGTAAATGACAATTCCTTTTACTATAGAAGGTAGTCTGACAGGGGTAGAATAGACAGTGAAAAAAGCTCATGCTCTGGGATATTTCTTTGAGAGGCATGGAATCTCTATAATAATGGTTAATATTGTCTCAATTACTGCTCTGTGCCTGAAATGTTACCTAAGTCTTTGACATAGGGTAACTGACTTTAAGTCACTATGAGAATCCTATGGAGTGAGCACTGCCATTACGCCACATTTAAATTAGGAAGCAGGGGCCTGGAGTGTTCTGGCAACTTGACTAAGGTCCTACAGCTAGTAAATGTTAGGTAATCTGCTTCTACATTAGATACTTTAACACTGTTATTTTTGTTTTGAGTCTTCTACCAAATAGATATATGACTTGGCAGGTTGCTTGTTTTCTTTCAACCAGTTTCTTCAATATTAAAATGTATTGTTCTGAGGATTAAATAAATTACTGTTAAAAGGATTTAGAATGATTAACAGCAAAGCAAGAACTTAATACATTCTAGTTGCTGTTTTTAATCGTGGCAATAGTATTGTTTTTGTTATTATTTTTATCTCTCCTATAACTCTTTTAAAGGAAATCTGCCAGAAAACTGGGAGAAAGGACTTCAACAACAAACTAGGATAAACCAAATTGAGTCACAGAAATATTCCTATTAGAATAATCAGTGGCTCCATATTAAATCTAGTTTTATTTAAAACTTGCTTTACAAGTACCTTAAAAATCTTTTATGGTATATTTGCAAATTTGGAAAGATAAATGTCACTAATTAGCAAAGGAATGCAAAATAGAGCAACAACTAGTGATGTATTTTCCCCTAACAAATTCACAGTAGATTAAAACACTAACAGTTCCCCTTGGTTGACATCATCATATCCTGTATGGCTTTTTTGGTAAATAGTTTAGCTATATCTATAGATATTTTTAATGCATATCTACTTTAACCCAGATTTACCAATCCTAGATATGTATCTTAGAGCAATGCTTATCTATTTGAACAAAGAAGTACACATTAGATTATTTCAGGATCCTTTATATTTGCAAAAAACTAGAAACCGTTTTAATGTCCATCAAGCTTTGAATATTGCTATGAATATGTGCAGTGCTGCCCAGACATCCATACAGCTACATTTCTGCATTTTAAGAACTAAAAAAACGGGGACCGGGGAGTTAGCTCAGTGGTTCCGGCGCCTGTCTTGCAAGCGCAAGGGCCCGGGTTTGATTCCCCGGTAACCACATAACAATACTGGGTGTGGAGACTCACACCCAGCAGCAACCAGTACCACATACCACAGTGCCGGGCGTGGTGGCTCACGCCTGTAATCCCAGCACTCGGGAGACAGAGGCAGGAGGATTGTGATGTGAGTTTGAGGCTGAGCTCAGGGCCAGCCTGAACCACAAAAAAGCGAGACCCTGTCTCAAAAAACCTAAAAAAAAAAAAAAAAAGAACTAAAAAAACACTTTTGATTCATGGAATTATATATTGTATTATGAATAAATTGCTGAGTAATTTCAGTGGTGCTACTGTTGTTTTCACACACCTGAGAAGAATTACCAGAGGTGTTATGATACCATATAAATGTCAAGAGGTGATTGAGAGGAACAATTTTTAGTGTTTAATCATTGCTCATTCTCATTTCTAGGCTATTTTTCTTGCCCTGAGGGTTCAGCAGAATTATGTCTCCTTTTTCAAACAGATTTTTCTTTTTAAAGTTTCTTATGTTTCACTCAAACCCTAACTGTCCTTCATCTCATACCTGAAGGACTTAGTTTTTGTCCAGCACCTTCCGTACTAAAAAAAAAAAAGGGAAAAGAAGAACCCGAGGGGCTTTGGAGTGCCAGAGTAACATATCTCTGTGAAAATTCTGACACCTTACTGAACACCAAGGAGGCAATTAACATATGGGGGGGCGGTAGGGTGGGTAGGGCTATGGGAAAAAATGAGAATTAAATTGTGTCTTATACTGGTACAAATCCCCATTATGGAGTGCAATCATGATGCATATATGTAATGTACCAATAAAGATTAAAAAATTTTTAAAAAACATATAGGAAGAAAGAGATGGCCAATGAAAGATTGGATGATATTTTGTAATAAAAATGCAGTATGATCCTCTAGGGAAGAAATAAAAAAGAATGTTTTATATGTCTTCTAAATACTCAATTAAGCTTGTTTAGTAATTTTTTCCTAATTATGGCATAATCATTCAGAGAAGGCATACCATCCATTGCTTTATCTTGGATATTTACAATTGTGTCTGAAAGCCCATTTGTCCTTGAGAGAGAGACTAGCAATCAGCAAGCAGATGATGAAGCTATAAATCTACGGAATCGCTTTGCCAAATATCAGCGTATTGTCATTATGGTGGCGAAATGAGTCCTTTTACAGAACACTATTGAGTATGTCTCATAGTCACAATTTTCAGTGGGTTAATCTACGCTGAGCTGTTTTTGAAATTTTTTCCTGAAGCTTCGGCTTAAATAACACATCACAAAAGGGCAGAGATAGGGGAGGCTATGACTGCATCAAACTCAGAAAAGAAGTAAAATATTATCTTTGTTGTACCATAACCTCTTTTCTTTTTAGGTATTATATAACTTAAATAAATTTATGTCCTATGCTGCTACCATGACTGAGAACAGGATTTCAACAATTTACTGAAGAAATTGAATGAACACTATAACTTTTTGCATCTCAGAACATATTGGATGAAACATCAGAATGCAAATTTAAAATAGTTTAAGATTAAACTCCGTCCTTCTGTCTAATCAAAATGAAATTATTCTGTCCCTCACAGCCAAACACTGTTAAACATGGGTTTCGATTTATACTACAATGTTCCAGACATTTTTCATTAACTGAAACCCATGCTAAGGTAGCAAAATATCCAGAATTAACATTGAAGTTTACCACCATTTACCTTTTACTCAGGTAGCCAGCTCTCCTGAATCTTGCTGAAATCTACAAAAAATTTGAAGTAGCAAATTTCATATTAGTAGAAAATTTGAAATTTTATTAATTAACTAGCATTGAACCTTATCTTAGTACTGAGAAAATATAAAGGTGATAAAGTGTTGTACATACATCAAATGTTCTTTATGACTTTCATTACATACATTTTATTATGAGCCTTATCAAGAGTAGGAACCCGGGATTTAATGCACTTAAGAAGAAGTTGACATCTTGGAAATTCCCGTTTGTCTGTTTTTCTGACTAGCCTATAAATCCCATAAAATGATTTATCTTGAGCTTGGAAAATGAAATTTTGTTTCTCTGATCATTCTCATTCTAAGTGATACATGAAAACTTTTGACAATAAATACTTTGGAATTGCTTTTCTTATATGTCTATCATAATTCATTATATTAATCTATTAACTTAAAAAAATGGACTTGCTACTTGTTGTTACCATAGCATTTATAAATAGGATTGGAGAATAAAAATATTGAAAATAACTGTAAAGGAAGAATGAGTATAAGTAAATTAAACTTTATTTGGATAAACACATTTTAAAACACTTTTTAGGAAAGATTTCCAAGCTATTCTCTTCCTTTACAGTAATCTCTACACCCACATAAATCACTGACTTACAGTAACTAAATGCCAGTATATTTGCAAAGAGTAATTTTCAAAAACATAAAAATTACAAATAAAAATGAGTTGATTCTCTAAGATCAGGAACAACAAAAGGATGTCAACTCTCACTACTTGTATAATAAACAAAATTCAATCCATGGGAAATTTTTAAAATATATCAAAATACAGGAGGAGAAGTTAAATTGTGCTCATTTGCATTTGATATTATTTTGCAGTGTATGGAAACACTGTAAAGACTCCACAACACTTTTAGAACCAGTAAATTATTTCAAGAAAGTTACAGAATAGAAAATCCACACACTAGTACACAAATCCTAGTCCATCTACATGCACATTGAACTACCTGAAAAAGAAATCAAGAAGAGTCTCTTTTACTACAGCTACAAAATTAAGAAATACTAAGGAATAACCTAAACAAAGAGATGAGAGGTATAAGCACTGAAATTAAAATGAAAGAAATTTAAGTCAATACAAATAAATGAAAAAATATCTCCTGTTCCTAGATTAAACAAATCAGTAACATTAATTATGCTGCCCAAATATGATCTATAAGTTCAAAATAGTCCCTAACCAAATTGTAATAACCATTTTTACAGAAAGAAAAAATAACCCTAAAGTTCATTTGGACCTACAAAAATCCTCTGATAGTGTAAACATTCTGGAGAATACAGAACAAAGCTGGATGCATCACACTGCCAGATTCCAAAAGATATTATAAAGCTGCAGCAAGCAGAGCAGCACAGTATTTCTGTGAAGACAAACACATACCAACTGGAGTAGAATAATTGATCCAGAAATAAATCCGTGCATTTGTGTTCAATTGACTTTCAAAAAGTATGTCAAAAGCTCACACTGCAGAAAGCATAATCTCTTTAACAAACAGTGATAGAAAAACTAGAAATCCACATGTAGAATAATGAATGAGATCACTATCTCGTATATAGAAAACAACTCCAAGTGGACTAAAGATCTGAACATAATACTAAAACAGTAAATATACAAGAAGCAACAAAAATGGAATTGTTTCGTGACACTGGATTGTATAATGATTTTTTGGGGATGAATTCCAAATCACAGACAACAAAAGGAATAATAGAGAAATACTACTATATTAAACTAAAAAGCTCCTATAAAACAAGGCAAACAATGGGATAGTGAGAGAACTTATAGAATAGAGAAAATGTTTGCAAACATGCATCTTACACAGATGTTCCTAGTCTCGTGATGAGGTCCTAATAAATCCATCATAACTTAAATATATTTAAGCCAAAAATTCATTTACTACAGCTAACGTACTTGCTGTAATTTGAATATCCTCTCTCCAAAACTTATTGAAATTTAATTGCTATCATAACAATTAAGAAGTAGAACATTTAAAACATTATCAGGCTAGGAGAGTTGTGTTTTTAAGAATGGATCAATGTCAATATCATGGACATGGGCTAGTTATTATTAAAGCAAGTTACCCAAGACAGATGTTGTGGACATGACTGTAATCTCAACATGAAGGAGGCTCAGGCAGGATAGCAAATTCAAAGCCAACCTGAGCTACATAGTGAGCTCAAGACTGCTCTGAACTTCATAATAAGATCTTGTCCTAAAACACTGGAACCAAACAAAACTAAACAAGTTTGTACAAGTTTAGTGCCACATATCTGTAATCTCAGTTACTTAGGAAGTGGAAGCAGAAGGATTGCAATTCAAGGTCAGTTTGAGCAAAAGAGATTTCTTTTTCCTCAAGAATAGAAAGTGTTGAAAATGAAACTCAGATTTTTTTATCTCAAGAACAGAAAGTGTTGAAAATGAAACTCAGTGGTAGAGCACCTTTGAGTGACCAGTGTCATTATTAAATATGGAGTTTAGCTCTTTCTGTTGTCATTTTCCTCACATGTGCTCACTCACCCTTTTGCCATATTATGATACAATATAAAGGGTTTTTTTTTTTTTTTTTTTTTTAGGTTTTTTTTGAGACAGGGTCTCGCTTTTGTGGTTCAGGCTGGCCCCGAGCTCAGCCTCAAACTCACATCACAATCCTCCTGCCTCTGCCTCCCGAGTGCTGGGACTACAGGCGTGAGCCACCACGCCCGGCGCCGTGGTATGTGGTACTGGTTGCTGCTGGGTGTGGGTCTCCACACCCAGTATTGTTATGTGGTTACCGGGGAATCGAACCCGGGCCCTTGCGCTTGCAAAACAGGCACCGGAACCACTGAGCTAACTCCCCGGCCCCAATATAAAGGTTTTTATCAAATGTTGGCTCTGTGGTCTCAGACTTCCTGCCCATAACAACTGTGAACAAAATTAATCTTTTCTATTTATAATATCCAGATTCAAGTAGTCTGTTAGAAGAACAGAAATTGATTAAGACACTGTTGAACATATACCTTAGTCTATCCTCGCTGGAGCCTACAACCAGGCAAGCTCATGCTACACAAATCTTACATTATCATAAAATACTGGTTCTGTAATTAATTCATTGTGTACTATACTGATAGTGAAAAACAAAATGATTTTATGAGTATAATTTTAATTGTTAAATTGAACTATCTTAAGTCACAAACAATCTTTATGTGGAAATCAACTGAATAGTAAGAAAATAACCTGGCTTTTTAAAAGGTAAAGGGCCTATATAGACATTTCTAAAAACAAAAGTCATAGAAATAACTAATAGGTATGTTAGAAATGGAAAATATCACCTGACAACTGTTAGAATTGCTATTAATAAAATAATAGAGATAAGCTTTGGTGAGAATGTGAAGAAAAGGAAAACTTACACATATTTGATGGAAATGCAAGATGCCATAGCTATTACATAGTACAGTATGAAGCTTCATCAAAAAATTAAAAATGGATCATTTGTTGAATTCTATTATTTGACTTTTCTTTCAGCATTGAGTTGAGTTCCTTAGGTATTTTGGACATTTAGCCTCTTCTCTGATATACAGTTTGCAAACATTTTCTCTCAATCTGTGCATTATAATTTCAACACATCAGTTGCTTCCTTTGCTGTTCAGAGGCTTTTAAATTGGATAAAATATTATTTATCTATTATTTTGTTGCTTGAGACTTTACAGTTTTATCTAAGAAATCATTCACTTGATCATTGTAGTGCATTTCTCCTGTTTTCTTCCAGTGCCTTTACAGTTTCAAGACTTCTGTTTAAATATTGTATATTTTCTTTTGATTTTTGCATGTTGTGTAAATGAAGCACTGATTTTATGCTTCTGCATTGATATCCACTTTTCCCAGTGGAAAAAACTTATTCAAGATCCTGTCTTCTCCCTGTTATGTATTCTTGGCAATTTTGTTAAAAATTACCTAACCATAGTACTTGAGCTTATTTCTGAATTACAATTTTGTTCATTGGTTTTTCTGTTTTTATGTCAGTATCATGTTGTTTTATTGCTATAACTTTATAAGAAACTCAAATCAGGGAATGTGAAGTTTCTAGTTTCATTTTTTCTTGTTTTTGTTCAAAGTGCTATATGAATTTTAGGATTTTTTTCTGTTTTTGTGAAAATATTGTAATTTTGACAGAGGTTGCATTGAATATACAGATTACTTTTGTAGTATGGACATTCTCGTGTTATTAAGATTTTAGAACTTTAGACATGAGATGTCATTCTATTCATACTTGATTTCTTCAATTTATTTCTTCAGTAAAGATTTTTTTATTCTAGCAGACATTTAATTGAATTTATTGGTACATTTTAGGTGCACATTATGATCACATTCATCATTAAGTATTTGAATCTGTACATGACGTATCTTGATTCTTAGTTTTTTTCCCATTTTCCTGCCCTCCCTTCAACCCTGACCCCTATATATATATATAAGGTTTGTTTTTGTTGCTTCCATTTTACCATCAATTTTTTTACTTTCCTCTACCCGCCTTTCCTTTTCCTTTTGAGTATTTTCTTCCTATTTCACAATACCTATTGTACATTTTGGACCTCATTTACACCTAAAGTTTCTCATACTAGAGAAAGGACATGGTATTTATACATCTGTATCCTATTTATTTCATTTTTAAAAGGAAAATTTGATGTGTCTTGGTTATTTTTCTCATTGTTGAGATAAATATGTGAAACTCACGTTAAAAGAGAAAAGGTTGATTTCAGTTTACAGTTTACAGAGGGTTCAGTCCATAACCAGCTGGCTCCAGGGCAGGGTGGCATAACAAAGAAGGATTACAGAGGAGATATGGTTTTAGGCAAAGCAGGAAGAATGCAGAAGCAACAAACAGTGAACCTAGTCTGCTTTCTTATCTCTTTATATTCCATTCAGGCTATTGATTGGTACCACTCATATCCAAGGTGAGACTTTCGTTATTAACACCAAGAAGTGAGCTACACCCATTTATTTATTATGCACCTTTAATCCTGGTATCACATACCCTAGATCCAGCCACTTCTGAAAAGCTCTACCTATGAGCATGTGAAGTTTTGAGACTTTGAGGGAACATCCAAATACAAGCCATAACAAGTTGCACACCCAGATACTGTACCAAAATTCTTAAAGTCTTTAATAATCATCACAAAATATAAATGAAAACCACAATGCGATACTGACTCATACATTTGGAATGGATATCATCAAAAAGTGAATGATAAATGATGTTGAGAAATAGGGGAATTTTGTACACAGTGGTGTGTATGTAAATTAGGAGAGACACTTTGGAAAGATTACAAAATAGTGATGATGAGCCTGTTAGGGCTCTCAGTTATAGCAAACACTCACTGTAGCATGCGTACCATAGGTTGACCACAAATTGTATAGAGGTTCTTCAAAAGCACTAAAATCAGAATTACTATTGATATTGCAATCCTACTTCTTGGTATATTTCCAAAGGGATTTACGTTGATATACAACTATATTTAATATTATAATATTGCTCATGATAAACAAGATATGGAAGTAAATGTGTATAAATGAAAAGTGAATACATAAATGTCTTTTATATTAAAAAAGAGTACTCTACAGCTTTAATAGGAAGGAAATACTGTCATTTTCATCAACCTGAGCAAGATCAGAGAACATTATATCAAGGAAAATAATATATGGTATTTTTAAAAGCTAATCTCATAACAACATAGCATATAATTAATCAGTCTCACTATTGGGTGTGTAATCAACAGAAATGAAATCAGTATTTTGAAGAGGTATCTGTATTACTGTGCTCATTATAGTATTCTTCACAATAGCCAAAACATGAAATCAATCTCTATCTATTAAGAGGTGAAGATACGTTATGTAAAAAGTCCTAGTAAGCTTAATGAATGTAAACATTATATGCTGTAAATGTAAGTGATGGTTAATAATATCAATAAGAATTAAAGGATGATAGAGGAACTAGAGCAAGAGGAGGTTAAAATTAATATAATATAATAATTAAAACAATAGCTTTTAAAAAGAACTATTCAACAGGAAGAAATAGTAATTATAAACATATGCTCCAAAACACGGTGGACCCAATTTAATAAAAAAAAAAAAAAAAAAAAAACACTGATAGGAAGAAAAGATCAGATAAGCATCAGTACAATTATAATCAGGCAACTCAGTACCCTACTATTACAAATAGAGAGATTAAGCAAAAATCAAAAAAGAAATATCAGTGCTCAACCAAGCCTTTGAACCAAAATGAACTTAATAGTTCTATATGGAGTGTTCCACTCAGCAACAGTGAAATGCATTTTGTTTTTGGCATCACATAGTATTTTCTCTAAGACAGATCAAATATTAGCTAAATGAAGGTAATCTTATAATTTTAACAATAGGAATGAACCTGGAGGACGTTATATTAAGAAAAACATACAAAGAAAGACAAATACTGCATGGTCTGAATTAGTGAAATGTAAAAAAGTGAAACTCACAGAAGTAGAGTAGAAAGACAGTAACCAGGGGATAGGGATTATAAGACGATATTAGCCAAAGAATATAAGATTATAATTAGATGGGAAGAGTAAATTTTTGTACAACATGGTAACTATAGTATTTTTTTTCTTTTTTGTGGTACCAGGGATTCAACTCAGAGCCCCTGTGCTTGCAACATAGGCATGGTGCCACTGAGCTAAATTCCCAGCCTAGTAAGCATAGTTAGCAGTAATAAATACATTTTTTGTACTAGGGATCAACTTGGGACCTTGTGCTTGCAAGGCAGGTTTGGAACCACTGAGCTACATCCCTGACCCCAATTAGAAATATATTCTTAAAAATTATTTGGAGAGTGGATTTTAAGGGCTGTAAGTAATGTAATGCTCTAAGTACAGTAACTATATTAATTAGCTAAATTTAGCTATTTCTCAATGTCTAAACATTTTAAAATGAATATATACACAATGAACATATACAATTTTATATCTGAATTTCAAAAATTAGAAAAAGATACAATAACAAAATTGGAAAGAAAGATTTGACAAAATGAATACAGCTGGTTTCATAATAAGATGCATGTTCTGGGAGATTTTATGTGTGTGTGTGTGTGTGTGTGTGTGTGTGTGTGTGTGTGTATGTGTATACATGTGTGTGTATATCTATACATTTCCTTTCATTTTCTGTTTCAGACTATGTTTGTATATAAAATATACAGGACATTTGGTCAATGTCCTTTTCAGATTCAATAAAATACAATTAGTTTCTTTTTTAATCATCTGAAAACTTGAACATTGAGTTCTAAAACTTTATTCAAATCTTTATTGGTACATTATATATGCACATTATCATCATATTCAACATTGAGAATTTGTAGGAGCATATGACACAACTTAATTCTCATTTTTTCCCATTTCCCTATCCATTCTACAGCTCCCCACCCCCTATATACATAAGCTTTGTTTCCTTTTTTCAATACCATCATATTCTTTTTCCCCTCGTTAATTACCCCTACACCTTATTTCCTTTTAAATAGTATTTTTATTTCACCATATCTACTATATATACTAGGACCCATTTACATCTTTATTTTCTCATACCAGAGAAAAAATAAAATATTTACACATCTGTGACCTATTTATTTCACTTATGAAGATATCCTGAAGGACATCCATTTGAGTATAAATGACTCAATTTTATCATTTTTTTTACAGCAGAATAACACTCTATTCTATAAAACAACCACATCTTCTTTATTCCATCTCCAGCTGATGGAAATTTCGGTTGTTTCCAAGAGTTAGCAATCACAAACTGACCTGCTAAAAACATAGGTGCACATATGTTGCTGTGATATGAATCTTTTAATTCTTTTGCACATATAACTTTTAAGAATGTCTTATTTTTAAATAGCTTTTTGTTATTATTTTATTATACTCATTTTTATTAGAACATATTTGCTCTGTGTAATGATTACATTGCTTATGGGGAGTAGGATACATGCATACAACACATTTTATTTCCTTTAACACCCTTACCCTCTCCTCTCCCTCCATCTCCTGGTCCCTTTTCACTTCTTGTTATCTATCTTTATTTTACTTTCCACTTATATTCTGGGTTTTTCATATGAGAAAAACCATGTGATATTTGATATTGCATGTATGATTTGTCTCACTTGACATTATGACCTCAAGGTAAATGTATTTTTTGAAAAATAACTCATTTTTATCCCCTAAGACATAAAGCTTACAAATAACAGGTTTTAACAGTATATCATCCACTGTTTCACTACAAGTATATACATTGTATAATATTTAGATCAGGTTAAGTATTTTTTCTTTTCAAATATTTATCATATACTCATGATAAAATTTTCCCCCAGCTTTTTGAAGTGTACAATATATTGTTGTAATCTATGACCACCCTATTGTTCAATACTGCACTAGAATTTCTTGCTCATATCTCCAAATGTGTTTTTGTTTTTTGGCAACAGGAACTAATGATAGTTTAGCTGTATTTTATATTAACAATATTTATGTATTTTTGTATATAGGATGGAGGATATGGTTCTTGGTAATATTTTGGCATTATCATGGTAATATTAATACTATGAACTAACCAATTCAGCATGCAAGAGTTACAAAGATAAAAATTGAGATAGAAAAAATTAATGAAAAAGGTACTGTATGGTGATTCAAGTCCATTCAAGTTAAAATAACAAAATATTTCATTAATGCCTTTTAAGGTCAGATTATGAACTCTAATTATTCTTTGTTGAGGAAATAAAGCAGTTTTCCCTGTGAAAGACCCCACCAGAACAACAGAAAACAGAGTGATCAAACAATTCAGTTTAGAGTGAGCATTATCAGACTCACATGCTTATAAGGTAGCAAGGCATATCCTAAGCATGCTGAAAATATCTGGGAAGAAGTTCATATAGATTTACACAGTATATCAAAAGAATAATTTAAGCTTCTCTTAGTTCCTTGGGAGACACAGACATACCTTGTATTTGTCTCCCTGTATCTCCCAAGAGAGGTACTTTCAGAGCTATTTGTTCGCAGTTCCTAGGGTCAGAAAATATGCAAGGTGATTTACAAAATCAAAAGGGTTGCAATCTTTTTTCTTTTTTTTGAGACAGGGTCTCACTTTTGTAGTTCAGGCTGGCCCCTGAGCTCAGCCTCCAACTCAAATCACAGCAATCCTCCTGCCTCTGCCTCCCAAGTGCTGGGATTACAGGTGTGAGCCACCACGCCCGGCACTGTGGTATGTGGTACTGGTTGCTGCTGGGCGTGAGTCTCCACACCCAGTATGGTATGTGGTTAACCGGGGGATCAAACCTGGAATCTTGAGCTTGCAAGACAGGCGCTGGAACCACTGAGCTAAATTCCCAGCCCAGGGTTGCAATCTTGAGCTGGATATACTTTCAAGAGACATTTAAAGAGGTAAGTGTCCTCGAAGAAAATTTAACCATCATACCCTTATCATCTACATTTAAAATTAATAAATATTATTGCTGCTCAAGTGAGTATGTTTATGTGTTAAAACATTCACAGTTCTAGAGAGGGTTTATTTAATCTCAACTAATATTCGTCCACAATACTCAAATATTTATGAATGAATGCTTGAAAGGAATGATACTGGAGCAGGAAAATTTATGTGAATATATATGCTTGGTTTCAAGAAAACAAATTTTCTCAAAGCATTAACATGCAGCACTGCATCAACCCTACTTTAATACAGATTAAAGATAGTGTGTGTGTGTGTGTGTGTGTGTGTGTGTGTGTGTGTGTGTGTGCATGCGCATGCGCACTACCGTGCACAAACTCATGACTTTGCACTTCTCAGGCAGGCATGGTGCCACTGAGATACATTTCTTGCCTAGGCTATCTATTCTTGTAAGGATCTTTAATACCATTACCAGAAAGTAGCAAATCCTTAGTCAATTACACATTATTGATGGTGAAAATAATATTTCAGTAATTGAACGAATCGATCCTGAAAGCCAAGATAATAAAAGAATTAATTACTAGATTTCTCTAAATGGCAAACACATATTCTAAGAAGTTTGTGGATTGTCATGCATCAGTATGTTCATATTTGTACATAATTTCAATTTTTAGTTTTGTTTCCTTGAAAAACAAAGAAAGGGCTATATTATACTACTCAATGTACTTTTTCTCCCAGGTAACATTAGAAAATACTCTGAATTCCTTTAAAGAATAATTATTAGCTCTGTCCTGTAATAGATCTGAATATAATCAACTGTTCAGCTTCTTTTCTTCATCGTGGAAAAATATGAGTTGGATAACAGCATTGATGGTAGTATCTGGAGGTGGTTAGAACACTATAATTTAAGAGTTGGATCATGTTACGTTCAATATGAAGCTGAAAGTTGCACCCTGCTGAAGGCCTCTGAACTTGATAACCCTAACCCCTTGGAAGGAAGATACAGAAGGAATACTTAGTAAATTTGTAGGTGGCATAAAATGTAAAGTATTAAATAACAATTCAGATTCAAAAGATTGCGAAATTCAAGAGATATACTTAGTGTCAAATTAAATCATATGTGAAATTAGTAAAGAAAGACTATTCAAAAGGTTTATTTCAAGGGCAATGGGTACTATCATAAGAGAACCATAGATTCACAGTGTAACTTAGGAATTATTTTAAAAAGGTGTTTTATTTTATAGAGATGTCAAAATAGAGCATTCAAATAAAAGCATCTTGCCATATCTAGCTAAAATAGAGCCCAGAGACCATGGTGAGAAAACAGGTCACAAACAATTGTTCTAGGAACTGCCCTACTGAGCCAGTCCAGGAAAACAGCCTGCCTTATCTTTAAGACTATATATTTTCTTCTTAGGAACTGTTGATAGAACTGTCAACTATGACCTTAAAAGCAGCTTTTACATAATGACTGCTGCTGCTTGCCTATCAGCGGTTGCCAGATCTTTCAAGCACTGAAAGTGCCAATGAATATTTTCTTAACAATTTGCATAGATTTTTCTGTTCTCATAAAATCCTCAATCTTTCTTTTGTCCTCTGAGCATTCTATAAACTGTCCAGGTATATGTATGTGTGTTCTGAATTACCATCATATTATTTTCAAGCAAGATTTCCTTTCTTAAAAATTCTTCTCTATATTTTTGTTTGAATTTATTGGCTCTGGTGGAAAGAGAGGAATCTTTTTGGTTAAAAATGTTGCATTTCAAATGATCAATAGGAGCAAACAATTCAGTTTATCTCCTTTCCCCACCCCTCTGTCTTTCCCTTCCTTTGTTGTATTTTGTAGCACTGGTGATCAAATGAACCAAAGCACTCTACTAGTGATCTACAACTCCAGCCCCTTTTATTTTATTTTTTGGTTGGGATCCTACTAAATTGTGCAGGCTCACTTTGATCTTGCAGTCCTCTTGTGTCTGCCTCCTAGGTGTCTTGGATTACAGTATATACCACCATGTCCAGCTTCTACTAAATTTTTCTGAGGCAAAGAGTAGAAATTTGTAGGCCTATGTCTGCCTATTATAGATTAACTAAGGGAATATTGGAGTTTTACCCAGATCATATAGGATGGAAAAACCTAAAAAAAAAAATGTTCTCTATAACTCAAAAGAATGGGGGTTACTTTAATCTTCTCTGCTTTCCAATGGGAGAGAGCATAAATAAAATGTGGTGTTTGTAGAGTGTTTCTTTAAAAATCAAGGAACTAGAGCTGGGCACAGTGCTGCATGACTGTAACTAATCCCAGCGATTTAGGAGGCTGAGGCAGCAGGATAGCAAGTTCCAGGCCAATCTGAGCAACTTAGCTTCTACTAAAGGGAAGCTCTGTCACAATAAATTAAAAAGTGACTGGGGAAGTAGCAGTAGTGCTGTCACTCACAATGCCCTGGTTGCATCCATAACACCACAAAGGAAAAGAGAAAAGAAGAAACGGTCAAGGAATTAAGATATTTACGATAGAATGGTGCCTTTTTAGCCTAAGGTCCTGCAAAACATCAAGATGTTTCAGTTACTCTGCATCATCAATGTGACATGATGGAATAAAGTAAGGATGTGTTCACCCTGTCTCAAAAATGTTCTGTAAGGCAAAGGACTTACTATTTATTATGAATTTTGCTGCACAGATTATATATAAAGTAACATGTTCAGCTCTGTATGCAAGTGTTGCAAGCTTTAAAAATTTTAATTCTTACATTAATTCTGTCTACAAGATAAGTAAGCCTGTTTTTAAAATATTTGAAGAACTGTCATTGAAAGTGGGATTAGATGTGTATCTTTTTAACTCCTGTGGGTGGAGGTAAAATTGATGATTAGAAGTTATGAAGGCATATTCCTGCACAATGAAAGAGAGAATATTTCCACATTCTCCTTCTCCAAAGAGTTCCAGTTATTGGAACTATCCACACAGATCCGAATGGTTACAATCTGAGTTATTACAGAGGTCATTCTTCACTGGATATGATGTTTATTCTAATTTCTCAGGTCTCTTCCCAGAGATACGATCCTGCAACTCTTCCAGTTGACCATTTTATTTTACTTCTGATTGACGTTTCTCAGGAAGATTATACTTTCACTTCTGCACAGGATGCAGTGATCTTCTGCAGCTCAAGTGCTTACAGGACAGTATTAGTTTTGAGGAAGTATATTTTACCTCAGATGATAAGTGATCAAATTACAAAGGTGTTTGACACCATGTTTCTTAAATGCCATCCCTTTTTATATTATGGAGATTCTGGTCTTCCATGGCTGATAAAAACAGGGTAATTTCTTTTCCTCTTCCCCTTTATTTTCTCATCAGAATGGTTGAAATATTTACCTTTATTTCCATAGTGAATTTCTCTGTTCTTGGTTACAAAAGGTAGAAGAAAATGCTATTCCAAACATGCAATATTTTAAGCTGAAGACAATTAAGAAGTAACAGATATAAGAAAATCTCTCTGTCCTTCCCATCTGTCTGAAAGCAAAATTTAAATTGAAAAAGATGTCCTGCCTCCTTCGCCTACTACAGTGGTCCTAGGCCAGCGAATAGGTAATCACTAGAGAATTCTAGACCCTTTTCAGCCTGCAGATGGCACCTGAGGAAACTACATAACAAATTTGCTAACCCTTATCTCCCATTAATTTTCTCAAATATTTACTTTCTCACCGCTTGCTTCCCATAGAAGCTCAAAGTTCTTTGTCTTATCCTGTAGCTAAATAAGGTACAATTGCTTTGAGATAGTATATAACTCAAAGTTATAACCACACTTTGAGTCACCCAACACCTCCCATATATTTGTGAGATGCACATATTCATAAACTTATGTATTTTTTTGCTAGCCAGTCTTTTTGTTCAGACTTGCAGAGCCTCAGCCAAAGAACCTAAAATGTCCAAAAAAAAATAATTTTCCTCCTCTACTGTGAGTAGCTTATACACATTTGCACATAACTAAAAATTGATCAAGTACTTTTTTCTGATTAAAAGGTTTTAACTACTCTACAGAGTGAACCTTTCTAATATGAGCCTCATAAGAAAGGCAATAATCTTCATAGGGGAGTTGTCATTTCTCATGAGAATCTTGAACATACATAGAGGCAATTAACCCTCAATACTGATTCTGTGCGTGTAAATACTCATAACCATCCTTAAGAGATTTTTTTATATACATGAGGAAATTAGACTCAGTATCAGTTTAAATTGTTGAGAAAGAGGTACTTAGGGAAGTGGTAGAATCACTTTCACGGATACATTTTATCATTGGGAGATATTCCAAAGACTGATCTCTACTGCTTAGAATTCTGAGTTTGTGTTAATTGATCCCTGAGGCTATTCCAGTGCTAAATCTTTGGTGTTAAATTGCACATACCAAGGGAGCAAATCACTTTTATATGGATGTGGATGGATCATAAAGCAATAAAAATGGTAATGCTCTGGAGACAAATCCAGACCTTTGTAATGGTCAGCTTGCTTTAAGACTTTAATGGAAGCTGCTTAGCTATGTATGGTACATGAACAGGTTTTCCCCAGTTGCCAGTTCCCTGACCCTACAATGAAGCTGACTTCGGGAAGGCCTATCATTCACTTCTTTTCAATAGAGTTAGTTTTATTGTTGGACAGGAAATGAGACAATGAAATGAAACACCAAATGAGAGTTTTTCTTGAACCTCTATCTAAAAACTATTTTGTACATAGAGCATTGTTCTATTTAAAAAGTATCTAGGTGAAGAATGCAATGCTTCTTCCGATATAGGCACAAGACTTTGAGCAGAGCCTTTTTTCTCACACAGTGCTGCAATGGAAACATTTTTTTGTTTAATCTTATTCCTTTTTAGTAGAAGATGGTGAATAAAGCATGGACTCAATAAATTTTGTTACATAACTGAGGAAGCTGAGGCCTGAAGGGGTTAGCTGCTAGTACTGAAGTGGCATCATTAACTTTGTACTTTTCACCCTACTTCACACTGTTGCAGGAGAATTCTGTTAGGTTTGGGCCTTTACCTTTCAATTCACCAGGCCTTCATTAGCATGCAATGCTGCACAAATCTGACCTTTTCCTCTAAGATTTACCTTTCCAACATCCTCAACAAATTAATATAAATAAATGACAAATACGAATCTTTCTTGGATTACTTAACAGGATGATGCAAGTGACCTTGAATGTGGGGTGCCTGGCATTTGATGAAAACCTGGAATGGTAAAGAGGAAAAGAAAAACTTTTGGAAAAAGTAAACTTCTTGAGTTGCATTTAATTTACTTTCTTTTTCCCTATTTTTTAGGGGCTACATTATTTGATCTCTTAACACTGATGAAAGAAATGATAATAAGATAAGAATTTCTCTGTCACAATGAGCTGTTTTTGACACATTCTAGAGAGTTCCCCTTTGTGAGCTATGGGGCTTTGTGTATATAGACTGGTATTGAAAGCTTCTGATAATGACTGCCAAGAATTTTGATGATATGAAAATGATCAGATTTAAATAAATCACTGGTGTTGTCTACTGTAATTTTCCTCATATGAGGGTAATGATTAGCAGAGTGTTACTGTCAATTGCCTCCTCCTAAACATGTACTACTGCTGACCTGTGACCCTTGAAAGTGGCCTCAGTTCCTTAGATAATGCAAATTGCTGGAACACTAAAGATTCCAAACCAAGAAGACATGTAAATTATCTCCTTCCACAAAATCATATTGGCGTGTCTTCACTTCCTTACTTTGGAAAGAAAGTTTTCTTTTTTAAAAAATGTTTTATTTTTCCAGACCCATCTATACCACTGCACTTGCACTTTTTTATATTCATAGGAATGGTGCTTTGCTATGTTTATTACTTTAAATTTAAGGCACTTGGAATTAGCAGGTGATAGCAGAGGCTTTTCTTTTATCTTATTTGACTCAAGATTTATCAGAAAGAATCCAGTAGTTTTGGATGTTTTCTCCAGATGTCTTATCAGCTGGAAAAGGTTGACTGATATCACAGGAAAGAGGAAAAGACCTTGTCTAACAGACTTTGGCATAGCATGTCACTGATTCTTCTTAGGGCTGCTCCCTGAGAGATTAGATCTGCACAGAAACACAACATTGTTCATCTTTCCTTCCCGTGACTTGTTACTACCTGCTTCCAGCAGATCTTTCTGTTAGCTAAGGTCATTACAGTCCATTAGAGAGAGCATGAATTCAGTTCTGTCCACTGAAATAAAGGACATATGCCAATAAAGCACACCGTGTGAACATTTTGGTTTTCTAGGGCAGGTAAAGTTATCTTCATGCTATCCAGTAGTCTATTAACTACACTGTAGCATCATGTCTAAAGTACAATATAAAACCTGTATTTTAAAATAATTTATGGCCAAAAATGCTAATAATGTGCTGAGGCTACGGCAAGTCCTGGTGTTTGCTGGTGGGGAGGGCCTTGCCTCACTGTGGATGGCTGCTAACAGATCAGGCTAGCAGTATCCTAAAGGTGATGCAACTGTGACAATTTCCTAAAATAGAATAAAGATGCATTTTGAGGCATTATTTGACTCTTGCTTTCATAAAGACTTTCCTGTAGCATATGATGTTGTTTGATAGCATTTACCCACAGTATAAATTCTATCAAGATTAGCTTCAGTCCTCTCAAGCTCGGATGCTGTTTTATGGATTAAGCTTCTGCACTATTGTATCACCTTGACATTTCCACAGTAGTCAGGAGAAGGAGATTCCATTGGAAGAAACCCTTTCTTTGCTCATCCATCAGCAGGAGCTCCCAGCCCTTAGCAGGATCATGAGATCACCTCAGTTCAGACACACTTTCAGGCGTCACTTCCAATTCCCTTTTCCTTGTCATTTCCCCCAGCTCCAGTTACTTCCAGCTAATGGCCTTAAACCCCTCCAACATTATTCGTAAGGATTACAATGAACTTCTTGCAGATTCTTGTTAAGTTTCATATTTTGATCCCTTCTATGGATGTTCTTAGTGCCATCCGGCGTGGCAAGTTCTTCTCAGTAGATATCTAATTTACTTTGCACAGCTCTATCGGAGTAATCGCCCTCTATGGAAGGTAGAGCCTTAAAAGAAGGCATTTCTTAAATAATATGACTTAAAAGTTTAAATTATTCCTGAAGCATTGGATGTTGTGTTCACAAGGATGAAAATATTAATCTTATTGTACATATTCACCAAACTTCATGGGTGCCTCATCAGGGAGCAGTAATATTTTGAAAGGAATATTTTTCCTGAGCAGTAGGTTTCAACAATGGGCTTAAAATATTCAGTAACCTATGTTGTAAACAGATGTTCTGTCATCATTGAACCATGTTGCAAGCAGATGTTCTGTCAGGCTTTGTTCTGTGTGTATAATGCACATTTAAGGTAAATTGAATGAAATTTATAAGGGTCCTAGAATATTCCGAATGGTGAATGAAGTGTCAGCATGAAGTTATCAGCTCTTCCCTTAATAGAGAAAGCGTCTCTCTTCAGATGGGTAAGCCAGGCACTGAGTCCTGTCTACAAAAGTTCTTGGTGATGACTTTTGGTCTTGTTGCACCTATACTGAAAATCTATTGTTCCAAATAGCCACCATCACCTGTTGCCTTAGCTAGATGCTCCATAGAGATAGTTACTGCTTCACTTTGCCCTTTGTGTTGTTTGGCTTCTTTCTTTACACATCAGGAACCCATGTCTGTCAGGTTCACATTTGTTCAGTGAAGCTTTTTCACTTCTCTAAACCTTCACAGAATTAGAGATAGGACCTTGCTCTGGATCAAGCTTCGGCTTTTTACGGAATTTTATGGATGACTTGATCTTCTGTTTGGATCATTAAAACCATCTACTATCAGCAATAATACTGCTTTCATTTGTCATTCATGTGTTTCCTGGAGCAGGACATTTAACTTGTGCCAAGAACGGTTCCTTTACATGTAGAAAATGGCTGTTTTAGTGCAAAAGGACCTTGTTTTGTCCTATTTCTGTATCCACCTGTTTTCCTCACTAAGTTTAGTAGTTTATAGCTTTTCAGTTAATTAATTTATATTTTAAATGGAGCTCTATTGATGGAGGCTGGCCTCAAACTCATGTTCCTTGTGCCTTGTGGCCTCCTGAGTCGCTGGGATGGCAGGTGTATGCTACCACACCCATGCCATTTATAACTTCTGATTTAAAGTGAAAAGTGTATGATTTTTCTTTCTCTTGAACATTCAGATGCTACACTAATAATATTAATAGGAATAATTTCAGTATTATGTGTCTCATGGAATTAAGAGGTCTAAGGATAGGAAGAGAGACTAAGAGACTACTGGTTAATGAAAGAATCAGAGTACATAGGATTATCAATTAACTTTTCATCTCATAAGAAAACAGCTTTTTGTGTTCCCCAAACAATCATTTATAATAAAAATATAAAATATCACTGGTCACATATCACCATTTTATAGATATGTAATATTGAAAATATTGAAAAATTGTGAGAATGCCAAAATATGACAGAGACACAAAGTCAGCACATGTCTTTCATTGAAGTGTGCCAAAAGTATTGCTCAATACAAGGCTAACATGAATCTTCAGTTTCTAAAAAATCACAATATCTGTGAACTCAGTTAAAAGTAAGTGCAATAAAATAAAGTATACAGAACTTATATAAACCACAATCATATGTGTGTGCCTGTAATAATTTATGTTTATTTTCTCCTAGTGACATTTGTCAGTTTATTCCAGAGAGTTAAATTATGCACTTTTCAGAGAATAGAGTTGAAGTCTGAAATTCTTCCTCACACTGTTACCATGTCTTTTCTACTCTCCAGCTCTGATCCTTCAATATCTCTGCTCTTTGCATATTCAAAGCTCTCTTCCTATGTGGCCATTTGCTCTCATCTTGCAAATATTTTCACATTTCTACATGCAAAAATATAAAATAAAATCTCTTTAATGATATCTCCCATTAAGGTAGATATAAAGTCATAATAAGAGGCTTAATTTTTCCAGCTGAAAGTAGAAAATAGACTTTCCCTCCCCCTTTTCATTTCAGAATATCTTTTTCCTCAGGACTATATAAGGCTTTACTACAACTAAATAATATCCCCATCAATCTCATATCTCACTTCCTCATGAGCCATCTTTTTTTTCAGTACTGAATGTTGACTCCAAAACCTCACAGATGGTAGGCATACATTCTACCACTAAGCTACATCCCAGCCTTTAGGGAGCCATCTTTTTAAATTTTTTAATTTATTGAATTTCTTGGTACATTTTAGCTTTACATTATGAGTACCTTCAACATTGAGAATTTGTACCTGTACGTGATACATCTCATCTTTTCCTATTCCTCTGACTTCCCTACCACTCCCGATCTCCTATACATATAAGCTTTGTTTCCATTTTCATTTTTAGCATTGATTTTTTTCTTTTCTTTCTCCTATTCCTCTTTCCCTTTTTCCTCTGAACATTTTCTTCTTGTTTCACAATATATATCATACATTCTGGACTTCATTTACACTTTTAGTTTCTCATACTAGAGAAACAATATAGTATTTATACATCTATGTTCTATTTATTTCACTTATGATTATGTCCTCAAGGTACATCCATATGAGCATAAATTTTCTAAGTATCATTCCTTATGGCTAAATAATAGGGAAAGACTTTATGAGCAAAACCTCATCAGCACAGGAGCCATCTTTTCATAAGGTAAACACCATGAAAGTAACAATTTTGCTTCCTGTTACAGCCTAACTTCAGTGATGACATTCCTCCAATGTATAAAACTATTTGTTTCTACTAAGAAGTGGGAAGACTACCACCTCCGATAAGTACACTCAGCTGATATAGGTGGTCTTTTCAATTTTCTTAATGAAGTTATGATATATTAATGTGTGACAAAAGGCACTATTATGATCTTATGATCTCTTACCCGAGGATCAGCTCTTTATTCTTTTTGAACACAGGGAAGATAGCAAATGGGGGACTGAAATCCTAACACAACTCAAACAAAAAGACAAGAAAGTATAATTTTATAGTAATCTGGAATTGGTAGTGTCTGAGTTTCTGGATATCCTCACACATGGAGACAGATTTTCGGTCCTTCTCACACCTCTGCAGGCAATAACACAGGTCTCAACATTTTAAGTCTTCACTAAATGGGTGCATTTTACAGTGACAGTGCAGCAAAGGTACCTGTAGGTTACTTTAAAGACTCTTCTGTGCATGTATTTATACCATACAATCAGGAAAGCTGAACCCCTAACATTGTCCTAAATTAAGATTTGTTATTCTGTCTTAAGAGGTCTGATTAATAACTAGGTTTACTAGTACATTTTTTTGTATTTAAAATTTATTTTAATTTTATCTTGTTTTATTCTAACTTCCTGATATATCTTCCCACTTCATAGTTATTAAGCAGTAATGAGTCCTCAGCCTCCCATATCCTAGTGCTTTAACTGCTCCCATATACCTAGAGGTATTAGTCATTCTCTAATATTTTTAAATTTAAATCTTTATTGGTATATTATGAATACACAACATCACATAGAACATTGAGAGTTTGTGCCAGAATATGACATGACTTGATTCTCATTTTTCCCCTTCCCACACCTACCTTATAATCCCCCACCCCCTATATACCTAAGCTTTGTTTCTTTTTTTATTATCATCATATTCTTTTCCCCCTTGTTATTTACCCCTAAAACTTATTTCCTTTTAAATATTTTCTATTTTACAATATCAACTATATATACTAGAACTCATTTACATCTTCATTTTCTCATGCCAGAGAAAAGATACAATATTTACACATCTGTGACCTATTTATTTCACTTATGCGGATGTCGTGAAGGTATATTATGAGACATAACTTCAACTACATCTCATCCAGGTCTAATATTCAGCTTGCCTAGTCCAGTTGTAGTGAGAAACCTGTGAAGTCCTTGTAGGGGAAGAAAAATAATCTTGTCCTCGTGCTTCACTGTTCTTAACTGGAAAGGCCCTTGTGTGAAGATTAACAAGAAAGAAAGAAATGGAAGTATATTAACACGTTTATCTCATAAGGACTCTCAGAAAAATGAGTAAATCTCAAATCGCTTTAAATTTATGCTTCAATACTATCATCAGTTGAAACAAAGAAAACCAATTACTGAGGGAGCCAGTAACAGAGTAATGACCAGGAAATGTAGAGTTAAACAAGCTTAGGACTTATTGTCAAGTTAGTCTCTTCTCCACTGATGGGTCTCTAATGATTTATGGTCATCTTTCTTATCTTGATACAGAAGGAGACATATTTTTATTCTTAAAAAATAACAAATTCTTCATATACTTCTTAGATGCTCTTCTTCCTCTGAAAAGTATTTGTTCATTTAAGATGCCCACTTTTGAATTGAGTCTTTAAATTTGGGTGGGCTGATTTTTTTAAACTCTTTATATATTCTAGATAGTCCTTTGAGAAACAACTGAGAAAGATTCTTTCCCATATTGTTGGCTACCTTTTTGCTCAGTTTGTGGTTTCCTTTGCTGCGCAGAAGTGTTTTTTAACAGAATGAGATCCCATTTGTTGATTTCTTCTGCCAATTCTGGTGCTACAGAGGGTTTGTTCAGGAAGTCTTTCCCTAAGCCAATGTCATCAAGAGTTTTACCTAATCTATTTTGCAGCAGGTTTAATGCATCTGCTTTAATATTTACGTCTCTTGTCTACTTTGATTTTAGCTTGGTACATGGTGAAAGAGATAGGTGTAACATTAGTCTTTGGCAAGTTAAAGCCCAGTTTTTCCAGTCCCATTTGTTAGAAGAGGCTATCTTTCCTCCACTGAGGATTTTTGGCTCCTTTGTCAAAGATGAAGTGACTCAGTGTATCTGGAGTCGTTTCTGGATCTTCTAATCTACTCCATCAATCCTTAGGTCCATTTCTTGCAGTTTTTTATCATAGTGGCTTTATAGTAAAGTTTCAGGTTCAGGATTGTAATACCTTCCACCATGTCCTTGTTGCTTACAATTGCTTTCGCTATTCTAGGTCTTTTGTTGTTCCAGATGAATGTTTGGATTTTTTTTTCTCTAGATCTGTGAAATACGATGTTGGGATTCCAATTGGATTGCACTGGATCTGTATAGTAGTTGGGGAAGCACAGCTATTTTAAAGTTATTGGTTCTTCCTACCCAGGAATAAGGTATGTCTTTCCATTTTCTAATATCTTTTTTTATTTCCTTTTTCAGAATGCTGTAGTTTTCAGAATACAGGTCTTTCACCTCCTTTGCTACATTGGTTCCTAGATATTTCATTTTTGCGGGTGTTACTGTGAAAGGGACTGAATTTCTGGTTTCTATCCCACTGGATCTGCTGTTTGTGTATAAAAAGTCTATTGATTTTGAGCACTGACCTTTTTTTTTTGAGACAGGGTCTCGCTTTGTAATTCAGGCTGGCCCTGAGCTCAGCCTCAAATTCACATCACAGCAACCCTCCTGCCTCTGCCTCCTGAGTGCTGGGATTACAGGCATGAGCCACCACACCCGAACTGTGGTATGTGGTACTGATTGCTGCTGGGTGTGAGTCTTCACACCCAGTATTTTATGTGGTTACCAGGGATCGAACCCGGGCCCTTGCACTTGCAAGATAGGTGCTGGAACCACTGAGCTAACTCCCCAGTCCTGAGCATTGATCTTGTATCCAGCTACATTACTAAATTTAATGATTAAGTTCAGCAGTTTTTTGATTGAGTTTTTAGAAACCTCTATGTAGAGTATCATGTCATCAGCAAATAATAACAGTTCAACTTCTTTTCCTATCTTTATTCTTTTTATTTCTTCTTCTTGCCTAATAGCTGTGGCTAATACTTCCAGGGCTATATTGAACAGAAGTGGTGAAAGTAGATATCCTTGTCTTGTTCCTGATCTTAGTGTGGGAGATTTCAGTTTTTGACCATTTAGTCTGATGCTGGCTGATGGTTTCTCATACATAGCTTTTCTCGTCATTCAAGAGATGCAGATGAAAATAACACTGGGATTTCATCTCACTCCACAAAGAATGGCTGCTATTTCAGATTTAGCCAGCAACAAATGTTGGCAAGGCCACAGAGAAAATGGAGTACTTCTCCACTGTTGGTCAGAGTGTAGACTCATACAACCTCTGTGAAAATCAGTGTAGAGATTCCTCAAAGAGCTAAAAGTAGAGGTCCCATTTGACCCAGCCATTGCCCTACTAAGTATATACACAAAAGAATTAAAACATTTATATCACAGAGACATATGTGCACCCATGTTTTTAGCAGCTCAGTTTATGATTGCTAAATCTTGGAAACAACCAAAATGTCCATCAACTGGAGACTGGATAAAGAAGATGTGGATCTGTTATAGAATAGAGTATTATTCTGCCATTAAAAATGATAAGATTGAGTCATTCATATTCAAATAGATGTAACTTCTAGACATCCCCATAAGTGAAATAAATAGATCACAGATGTGTAAATATCATGTCTTTTCTCCAGTATGAGAAAATGAAGATATATGTGAGTTCTAGTATATATAGTTAATATTGTGAAATAGAAAATATTTCAAAGGAAAGAGGGTTTAGGGGTAAATAATGAGGGGAAAAAGAATGTGATGGTAATAAAAGCAAACAAATTTTATATATATGGGGTGGAGGGATACAGAGTGGGAGGAAGAATTAATGAGAATCAAGTCATGTCATAATCTGGTACAAACTCTCAATGTTGAATACAATGATAATGTGCATTCATAATGTACCAATAAAGATTTGAATTTTTAAGAAACTAGCAAATTCCTTTATGAAATGGTGACATAAACTGTTTTTAGAGATTCAACTGAGTCTTAAATTTCTTAAAATAATCTACTGTATTATTTATGCCAAAAGAAGCATATTTCAGAGTGATATGTTCTGGTTTTCTATAATCTTATTTTAGTATAGTACATTCTGTCTCCTGTATTGTTTAGAGAGAATCTTCTTTCCTTGGTATCTGATTGCTTTTGATCTCTACTTAAATTTCTTTTCTCCTTAACTAGATACCAAATCACCCTGACCTAACTTCAATGAGAATTCTATTAATTCAACTGAGCAAGAATTTCTGTCATTATGTTTCCTTTTAGTGATTTTTCATCCACTGGCGCCCATCTCTCGCTATGTTCCTTATTTACAAACCCACATTTGTCTTTCTGTGTTCACATTGGAGGCCTTTTTTCTCTTGTTGCAGTAGATTTTGATGAAAATCTAATTTTTCTATCTTTTTTCCTTTACTGAGTTATTGGTACATTTTAGATATACATCACAATCACATTCAACACTGAGAATTTGTACCTGTGCGTGATATATATTGAACGTAACTTTTTGTAAATATGTTTTTCTTGCTTTGACTGTTGTCAGGTTCTGGTTTTCATTAAGATTTTCTCAAAATGTAAAATAGAGCCATTCCTACGGAATGCACTGATTCGTATGTGAAATCTGAAAGAGCTGATGCCATAGAACTACAGAGTAGAATGTGGTTGCTAAACTCTGAAGGACACAAGAGAAGTGGGATAGTGAAGATTTAGTTTCTGATACAAATAACACAGATACGATTCTGTAACAGACTAAGGTATGTTTAGTTAACAAAATATATTAATTATTTCTTTTATGTTAATAACTATTTCTAACTAGGTAATGGAAACAGTATTAAGTATTTTCAACCCAATGATATGATAAACTCATCTTGGCTTCATAAGATACGTGGCACCCAAATGAAAAGGATTCATACTTGGAAAGAGGTCACTTTCTCAAGTTTTCAGGGTGAGACTTCAGGTATTATATACTGTTTTTTTTTCTTTTTTTCTTTTGGCAAATGTGATGTTTTCTGGAGGGAAGTGATACGAGTGCCCTGAGACCTTTGATCATTGGGGCCCTTTCACATCAACTGCTTTCAGTTCAGATTGCTTTGGTAGCCTGTAGCACAGAATGAGATAAGAAGCCACATAAAAGAATGTACTTCCATCACTGACTGCTGAAAATGTCTTTCCTCTGGATTTCTCTCACAAAAGCTTGACTTAAGTTTCTAGTAACAGTTACTTAGAATGATTGTAAGAATTGGAAGAGAAACAGCAAAAACATTGGAGAAGAAAAGGAAAGTGCATATATATCTCCTGAACATTATCAGTATTGAGTAGGGTAGGAATAATGTTGGTTTATCAAAAAAATGCTAAGTTTTCTTAATTTAATGCATTTTCATGTAATCTGGCTTGAAGTGTGACTACTTATTGACTATTCAGTGGGGGTTCCATAAGATACATGGCACTTCAAAGTGCTACTTGACAAGAATATGTTGGGAAAGAAAAGGCTGGCCCATGAAAAGAAATTCTCAGGAACATTCACTTCAAGTTTCTTTGTCTATCTAGAAGAACCAGGCCTGCTACTAAGGAACTAATGTTGACATGCAAAAGAAGGTTTCAAAGATTGCTGAACTAAATTATAGCTGAAGTCATATGATATAGTCAATATTTCTATTGAATTTGGTAGATCTATAAAGATTACAAGTTGATTTGGATTTTTTTATTTCTCTAATTGTACACAAATTCCCATTTATTTGTAGAAGGTGTAGATGGGAGTGAGAAAACAGGAAAGTTCTCATCTCCAACTGCTCTTTTTTTGTGTATTTAAAATAATTTAAATTTTCCACTGTCCTGTCTGCAATGTGTTCATTCTTGTATCTCTTCTACATAATTAAAATTATTCTTTACAAATATATCTAATAAATAATGACTTTGCCATCAAATTCCCTGACTCACACAGAGTTAAATTACAGAGAGGTTTTACATTTGGGACCTCTACTTTTAGCTCTTTGAGGAATCTCCACACTGATTTTCACAGAGGTTGTATGAGTCTACACTCTGACCAACAGTGGAGAAGTACTCCATTTTCTCTGTGGCCTTGCCAACATTTGTTGCTGGCTAAATCTGAAATAGCAGCCATTCTTTGTGGAGTGAGATGAAATCCCAGTGTTATTTTCATCTGCATCTCTTGAATGACAAGAAAAGCTATGTATGAGAAACCATCAGCCAGCATCAGACTAAATGGTCAAAAACTGAAATCTCCCACACTAAGATCAGGAACAAGACAAGGATATCTACTTTCACCACTTCTGTTCAATATAGCCCTGGAAGTATTAGCCACAGCTATTAGGCAAGAAGAAGAAATAAAAAGAATAAAGATAGGAAAAGAAGTTGGTAAGCATTGGAAATAACTTCAGCTGACTACGCTAAGTAATTTTGAGATATATTGACAGATCATATTATTCTTAATTATGATTCTGAAGACATTATAAGTACTTTTTGAAAAAGACATTACCATTTGAATATACTAGTAGAACTTGACATACCGCTATTTTCAAATCTAAAAATAATTAGCACTTTATAGTACAGCTACATTTACTTATTACTAGTAGTAAGAACATTAACAATATGTAGAATAATACCTTTATTAATGTTATATTAAGCTTTTTAATGAGTTCCTTCAAGGAAAAAGTTAACACTGTGCATACATTATTTATACAGTTGTATATGTATATAAAATTTACATCAAATTACAGAACATATATAAACCTATAGGCATTGAGCTTTAAAAGACATACTGATAGTAACATTACTCTAAAAATACAAAATATTATTGCCACAATATGTTATAGCTTTTGTTTAGATATTCCCTCCAAAACCACCTACTGTAATGGGAAGGGGAGCTTTTCAGAGATGGTTGGATCTAGAGTGTGTGGTGCTAGGAGAAAGGGTGCATGATTACTAAATAAGTCCACTAATTGGTTTGCCATATTTCTGGCTAGAATGAAAGGTGTAAGTGCTACAACTTTCCTAGAATAGGTAATCTGTATAAAATATAAGAGACAGAAAGAGAGCTAATAGGCTTTTACCTGCTCTGCTCATCATGTCCTATCTGCCCTCTGCACTGGTTGTCTTCAGTGCCACCCTACCTTGGAACCAGCTAATCATGGAAGGGCAGCTCCAAAAAATATAAGCCAAATAGACTTTTCCTTGTTTAACTTTGAGTTTCAGTAATTAAAACAAAATTTGGTACCAGTAAGTGGGGTTGTTGCTGAGTCTATGCTTCACCACCTGGTTCAGGGACCTTTGGAACTTGCTTGTAGGAAGAGTTTGGAAAAGTTTGGCAAAGACCAGGCTTAGGTGGTTTCTGTTTGGAAGAAGGTCTGCACTGGCTGTTGGACTCCAGACAATATGTGTTTTAACTTGGCAGAAAGTTATTCTGCATTTTAGTCATGCCTGGAGACTTTGTCTAAGATTGGGCTTAAGGGTTCCAGGCTAATTAATCTTTCAGGAGAAATTACAAGGCAGACTAATGTTGAGATGGTGGCATGGGTACTGTTAAGGCTTTTTAGCAAGATCTGCATTGAGAATCAAGGGCAAAGAGCCCAACAAAATGATTTAAAGCTTTTGAGTTTGGCCAGAAAGCGAGCTTTACTAAAGTTGAGATTTGCAAAGATGGAACAGAAGAGAAATTGGTTGCTGCAAAGAAAAAGCCAAGTATATCAGAAAAAGACAACAACAAAGATGACCTGAAGCCAGCATACAAACCAGTAGGCCTCCAGACATTGTTGCCTCACAGTTGCAGAACTAAAATACTGCTTTGAGAGGAAAGCCCCACAGCCCCATGGCTCAGAATGGCAGCAGCTTAGAGAATTTGTTCCTTTAGACTGGATTCAGAGTGTTCAGTGATCCAGGCAGTCAACCACTACAGCCAAGAGCAAAGGAAGCCTGGCTACTTCTCCAACTGGCAGCATACATGGATCATCCATATGTTACTGGTTTTAGGTGCATGCAGAAGGTAAGGATTATAAAGTCAAGAAGACTTCCACCCAGATTTCAGAAGGCCTGGAAGGCCAGGCAGTATGCTCCAGTCACCAATGTGTGGAGCTGTGAGTGTGACACCAGAGGTACAATGGAGAATGCAGACATTTGGAAAAGAGAGAAATGTGGATTGTCTGAGGAAAAGTGCAAGGAGATAGATTGGAGAGCTGGCACCTAAGAGAAGCCATAGGCACTACAGCCACCAGAAGTGCTATAGTGGCAAAACCACCCAAGAACTTTGGAGTTAACAGCTTGCCATAGATTGCCAGGGATGCTAGAAGTGAAACTACAGGTCTTAACGTTTGCCTTGCTAGATTTTGAAATTCTTTTCTTCCCATTGTTTTCTATCTCCCTATTTATACCTTTTAGAATGGGAGTGTCTCTCTTGTGCTGCTGAATTTTGGAAGTGTTCAGTTTTCTTTTCATTTGTATGAGGGCTTTCAGTAAGAGTTTGCCATAAATCTCAAAGGAGAGTTGGACTTGGACTGCTTAGCAATGCTGAAAGTGTTAGGTTTAAAAGCCTTTTGCATAAAGGGACATGCCTGAGTCTTTGGGGGACCAAGGGTGAAATGCTATGGCATGTGTTTAGATGTCCTTCCAAAGCTTCATGCAGTCATAAGTGATCTTTACAGAGTTGTGCAGTCCTGGGATTAAGGATAAGTGATTACTAAATCAGTCCACTGATTGGATTGGCATACTTCTGGCCAGAATTAAGGATGTGAGAGACACACTTTCCCTAGAGTGGATATCCTGCACAAAATACGAGGGGAAGAAAGAGGGTTAATGTATTCTCACCTGCCTGCTTGCTGTGGACTATTGCCTTTCTGCAGTGGCTCTCTGCCATGTCATTCTGCCTTGAAGCAGCTGAATACAGTCTGGAACCTATACAAACTGTGAGCTAAGTAAATCTCTTCTCCTCTTTGAATGCCAAGTATTTTGTCTCAGCAATGAGAAAAGTAATTAAAACACCATAGAAAATTCTTTCCAGTCTAACTCTCTTCAGTGCTTGTCTCCACCTCCACTACAGCTTAACTATAATACATTTCTGCATGTTCTGAAAATTCAAGAAAATGGAATGACACATTATGCATTCTTTTATATAACTCTTTTGCTGTTCCTCAGGATTTTGAGTTTCCTTCAGGTCTTTGCATGTATTATATTTGCTAGTGAGTAGAATTCCCTTGTATAAATGTGCTAAAACTAGTTTAATCATTTTTCTATTGGTGAACATTAGAGCTGTTTATAATTTTTGTTATAAGTATAGCTACTAATTGCAGATTTTTCTATAACTTGGAAGGAAATTTATACATCATTAGTCTTTGTTTTCATTTGCTTTTAATTCTTTCAATTAAATAAATATCCCAGCAGAGGAATTTTTTTCTCTTATGTTAATTATATGATTCATTATAAGAAAATGACAAAGTATTTTTCATAGTGACTGTATGACAATAAGATATATGATTTCTAGTTGCAATATACCCTTGCTAAACCTTGGTACTGTCAATGTTTTTCATTTTAGCCATTCTATTTGATGAGAACTGATTTCTCCTCAGAGACTTGAATTTTCAATTTTCGTATTGAACTTTTTATTCTACTTACATTTGCAAGGAACCTGTTGTAAGAGTGCTGATGCCAGAAATAATTGTAAAAAGAAAACTCTTTTTAGAACCAAGTTTTTTCACAGCCTACTTGGCAATGAATAAGTACAGCTATAGCCAGGACAATATGTGAAGTATGGACAGTCCTTTACATGATTCTATAATGTAGTTATTAATACTTTTAACAGTAAATGTCATACGATTGGTTGAAGAGTTAATGCAAAAGCTCTTTAACAGCTGATAAGTATGATTCTCATTTAAGTTATAATTAGATGATTGCCTGGGCAAGTTGGACTAGGAAAGAAGGTATCCTTTTGCACTGAAAATTGATGTCAATCATGAAGAAGTGAGACTGCTGTCTCACAGTAGGGCAAGGAAGAATGTGCCTGGTGATCCGTGTAAGTCTTCCTCTTGCTGCACCCTTACCTGGATTTAACTGTAGATGAACAATAACAACAAATAACAGAAAATACATGCTCAGTGTTCTTGAATTTAAATCTGGATCACATCATCAATTCAGGTGTCTAGACTAGGAAAGAGTGAGGGAAATACAGAATAGATCCTGAAAGAGAGGGTTAATGCACATTGGTTATATCCTGATTAGCAATTCAACCATGATGGGCTGTATTTTGTCTTATTATTCTGTCTGTGTTTTGCCAACAAGAATTTTGAAGAAATTCCTAGGATGAGACAAATACATGAACATAACCGAGGGATGATCTGTAGAGAGTACCATGTTGTTCTATCCGTCCTTCGTTTACCACCTCATGGGGACTGTCCTTGGCAACAAGAGAATGTCCCAAATCAATGCCTTCACTAAAAGCATGAATTATATCCAATGGCTAACATATAAAGGGGTTTGGAAGCATAGCCCCTGAGGGCTATTATTGCCTAGAACTCTTGCACAGGAGTCGAGGCATTGGTTGCAATCTAGTTTCCATCCATTTCTCTTAGTCTACTTTCTTCCTCAATTTCTTCCCCAATACTCCCCTAAATATATTATTTTTCAAATTTCTTCTCTGAAGTTAGAGACTTATGTTTATCAATTTTTAAAAATTATACAATGTTTATAATAATCATTTTAAAAATATTTGCTTCTATTTAAATTTTGGTAAAACTGTCTGACTTCATGGAATCTAAAGTAAGGAAATGTTTTAATTTTGTTCTCATGTTTGAATAAAACTCTACAGGAGAATTTTTTTTTCCATTAGAACTTTTAAGGTCTTACTCTTCTGTTACAGACATAAAGGCCAGTCTGACTTTCACTTCTAGATAAGTGAATTTTTTGAAATGTTTAAAATCTTTTCATTGTCTGTGGTGATTTGACAATTCAAAAGTATGAGTAATAGTACAACTTTATCCTTTATCAGATGATTGGTAGATTTGTACCATCTCAGGACTCATGTCCTCTGAGTGTGGAGTATTCTGTTGTATTATCTTGCTTCTTTCTCACCTTTTCTTTTTCTGGAACTTGGGCTGATACTAGAACTCCTGGACTGGGTCTTTTTGTATTTATAGATATATTTTTCCCACGTCATTATTCTATACTTCCAACTCTTTCTTGAATATTATTTTTTTACTTTCTATAATGATCTTAACTTTCAAATCATATTTCCTTCTTAAAAAGCTCATTTTTATGGTCTGTAAAGAGTATTTTGTTCCTGTCCAATGCTTGCTTTATCAACTTTTTGAACTTGTATTGTGGCTAATTTTAAATCCATGTACAAATTGAGTATATGTAATCTGAAAACCCAAAGCCTATAATACTTGAAAATTCAAAGATTTTTTGTACTGACATTATACCAAAAGTGGAAAACTTCCTCATGTGACAACTCCCAGTCAGAATATAGGTACACTGGTAATATTGTATAAAATTATCTTAAGGTTACATGCATAAGATACATTTGAAAAATATATATCAACTCCTCAAGATATCTCATTATGCATGTGCCAATATTCAAATGTCCAAAAATATTCTGTAGTCCTAAACAGTGTGTTCTAGAGCATTTGTGATAGGAGATGCTCAAACTGCAAATCAGAAAAAACAGTTGTCTCTAACAGTTATTAGAGTGTTTGTGCTTCTATAGCAAAATACCTTAGACTGGGTAATTCATAAGTAAGAGAATCTATTTATCCCAGTTCTGGAAGCTGGGAAGTTCACAAGCAACAGGTCAGCAGATCTAGTTGGGGCTTTCTCTCTGCTTCTTGGAAGTATACCTTTACATGAGAGTTAGGACATATAGAAGATAAATAATGTGTCTTCACATGGCAGAAAGATCAGAAAGGATAAGCAGCTTCTGTGTGAAGCTCCTTTCATTAGGGCACTAATTCCTTTCCTGATGGTGGAGCTCTCATGACTCAATTCTTTCTAGAAAGGTCACATCTCTTAATGTCCAGCAGTGGCAATTTAATTGCAATATGATTTTTTTTGGAAAAGGAAAACATTCAGACCCCTGAAGTAATATAAGTGCATACTTTCATTTACTCATCACTCAGCTATGAACACACAGCCTGTCTTATTTCATCTGTGACTCTGCCCATTTACCTCCTCAATTATTTTGAAACAAATTACACTTAACATATATTGTCATCTGTAAGTTTCCTTGAGTACATGTAATCTGAAAATCCAAAGCCTATAGTACAAAATCTTAGGATGATGCAAGTATTAGAATTGCTCTTTCCTACTGGTGTATCTTTTCATGTATCTAAATGTAATTAGTATACCTGAACATTAGCAATAACTCTTTAATGTCATAGATTTGCTCAGTCTCCCTAATCATCTCATACTTCTTCCCTTGTGCTGGTTTCATTAGATCAATAATAATTGGACCCATTATTTCATTGGGGTACAAAATAATTATTTTGTATTTCTTTTTAACTTATTAAAAGTTTTTTAAAGATAAACATCCCCTCATCAATTATGTTCTACTTTAAGATACAGTTTGTGCAAGAAAGAGTAATTGCATCTTTTCTTTCTGAACTCTGGTTTTCCCTAATTTTCAGAATACTGATTTAGTTTGATCACAGTCTTCAAAAGTGACTGATGATTGTTCAAAGTGTTATTATGAACTCATAATTTTTATCATGCCATACATTTCAATCCATTTATTTATTATTTTTATGCATAAACTAACCTAATTTGGGGCAATGAGAAACATTTTAGGTTGTCTTGTCAGTCTTTTCCACATGAAACCAGCTGTTTGGCCTTTGAGGTGCTTTTTTTGCACTTACATATCACATAACTAGAAAGAAAATCCTAGAATTTTGTCTCCTGTGTGTTTTCAGTTTACTTTCTTACAGCCCCTGATGCCAGCTGATGTCAGTGCAAGGAAACAACACTGATGGGATGAAACCAGACATTCTAGATATTTAATTGCACATCAAATCTATGACTAATCAGTATACATTCATTTAACCTGCCTGTGTGGTTCACAAAAATTTTACCACTTCTGTTATCACTAGTAGTTTCAAATTCATGAGTGTAATAGTGCTTCATTACCAGAGCTAGAAAATGAATAATTTTGTAATATAGTCTGTGGTATTTGCCTTTCTTTTTGGCATTGTTGATGCTCTTTAATTTTTAAAAAATTTATTAGTGCATATTTGCTATACATAATGATTACATTCACATTTGGGGAGTTACTATATACGCAGAATACATCTTACCTCTTTCTACTTCCCCTTTTGCTCCTCTTCCTCCATCTGTACATGCTCTTTAGCGGGATATTTATATATACCATTAGAGTGTCACTGAATGGTGATGAGAAGAGTCATGACTTTTTGATAGCTTTCTTTCTCTTCTTTACAAAAGGTTTCAGTTCATCATATACATATTTCTTTTTCCCAACTTTGAATGAACTGTTTCTTGAAGTAGATTGTTTCAAGTGGGAAATAGTATTTGAGGACAATGATGCAAGTATTAGAACTGCTCTTTCCTTCTGGTGGATCTTTTCAGTAGCCATAACTAAGGAAAGAATGATGGGCCATCATTTATTCACACTGATAGTTTCATTTAGCATTTAAGGTTGGGTGTTATTATTTCATTTCATGGATTTTCTATTCATGTTTTCCTACACTGGAAGTATGCACTTCTAATTACATTAACACAGTAATGTAATTATTTAATTTTGTATACAAGCCAGGAGCTTCAGAATGAAAGTACTGATATTGTAACTGATAGTAAGAATGCTGAAAAGAGTTTCAATGTAACAATACTATCATTATTATGACAATAAGGCTCTTAAATGCAGCTTGCAATTACTTTGTACTAATATTTTCCTCTGTTGTATTCCACAAGAGATACACACATCAAATATTGTTTCAAGTAATTTTCAAACTACTTTATTAAAATTAACATACAAAAAGATGCATATATGTAATTTATGTCTGCATTGTTTGAGGATAAGTAGACAACTGTGAATCCATCAACACTATTTGTATTTTTGTCTATTTCTGTAGCTAAATACATTGAAAAACAACTTAAGTGCTAGATAAAGCTTAGAAATTGCTGAGAAAGCAACATAAAAGGAATTTAAAATTTCTTTTCGCTCATGGTTTGAGGGATTTTAGTAAATAGTTACTTGGCTCCATTGTTTCTGGGGCTGTGGTAAAAAAAAAATATACCATGGTAGAAAAGGACATTAAAGCAAAACTACTTACATTGTGGTGGTCAGAAATCAGAAAATGAGAAAAGGATATAAGTCTCAAGATCTTTCCAAAAGATGACACCAGTTATTTACCTTTTCCTATCTACGCCCTACCTCCTAAAGTTTCTACTAACTCATAATAGTACCACCAGCTTGGAACCAAGTTTTCAGCTTGTGAGCCTTTCTATTATCAAAATGAGGGGGACATAATGATATGGTAATTTAAAAAAAGGAAACAAAGCCTATGTATATAGCGGACAAGGGGCATAGAGTGGGTAGAGGAATGGGAAAAAACGAGAATTAAGTTGTGTCATATCATATACTGGTACAAATTCTCAATACTGAATGTGACCATGATGTATACATATAAAGTACCAATACAGATCTGAATTTTAAAAAACATGTATTAAGGACATGAATATAGCCATTACTTCCCAAAATTCGCTCCATATTATATATTTCACTTTATTGTAATTATTATTGGAGCCATATCTTAGGTGAAAGTACTTAAGATCTAACATCCTAGCAATTTTCAGTACATAATATGGTATTGTTTGCCATAGTCAACATGCTATACAGTATATCTCTAGAACTTACTGTATTCCATAAAGACATTTAGATTCTACATATAAGTGAGACAATACAGCTTTTTGCTATCTGCTACTAAATGCTTTCACTTAATATAATTTCCTGCTGGGGCATTGATACTGTCAAAAATATCAGAATTTACTTTTTTTTTAGCTTGAATAACATCTCACGTTATGTATATATTACACATTCTTTATCCAGTCATCTGTTGATAGGTTGTTTGTGCCTCTTGCCTGCGGTGAATAGTGCATTAAATGATGGAGTGCGAGTTGTGCTTTTAAATTAGATATCTACTCACATGTTGGACTATTAGACCATAAAGTGGTTCCATTTTTAATGTCTTGTGGAATTTTCATGTTTTCCATAAAATTAATGCCAAATACCTTTCTATAGTTCATTTGTCACCATATTCCCATCAGGACTTATTATCTTTGGTCTTTTAGCATCAGCCATGCCAACAAGGTAGAAATGATGTCTCACTTTGATTTTGATTTGCTTTTCCCTGATATGTAGTGACCCTTAGCTCCTTTTCATATAACTTTTGGCCATTTAGATGTCTTCTTTAGAGAAATGTCTATTCAGATCATTTGCCAAATTTTTACTTAGAATATCATTTTTGCTTTTAACTCATGAGTTCTCATATATTTTAAATATTAACCCCATATCAGATATATGGTCTGCAGTCATTTTTTCCAATTCAATGGTCACCTATCACTTTTTCTGTGTGTTTTACTATGTGGGAGCTTGTTAATTTGATGCAATTGAATTTATTTATTTTTTCTATTGTTATTTATATTTTTGGTATCATATTCAGAAAACCATTGTCAAGACCATTATGAAGGAGGTTTGTCTCTATGCTTATGTCTAAGATCATTATGATTTCAGGTTTTATATTTGACTTTGTACATTTTTAGCATTTTTGTATACTAAACAGCTCAACTTTACTCTCCTGAGTATGGATCCAGTTTCCCCAACACTATTCACTGAAGGGACTTTTCTTTGTTCATTGTGTATTTTTGCAGTCCATTTCCAAAGTTTATTGACTGTTGCTATAAACTTAATGTCTGTATCTTCTCAAAATTCATGTTGAAACTTAATCCAAAGTGCAACATCTTTATAAAGTGGAGAGTTTAGAAAATGATTAAGCCAAGAGATTAATGAAAGGGATTGAGTCCCTTCTGAAAGGGGTTGGGGAAAATATCTAACCTTTTAACCCTTCTTCTGCCTTCTACTACATGAGGACACAGCAGACTGGTTGTTTACTCTTTGATTTCAGACTTCCTAGCTTTTGGAATAGTGAGAAAGTTATAACTCTGTCTTAGGTAATTTGTTATAGCTATAACGATGGTCTAAGATAGGTAATTTAAATATGGTGTTGCTGTAGAGAATTCTGTAATATCTCTTAGAAGAGCAGAGTTTAACTGAACTCTATAATGTTTTAAAACTTTGGCATTGAGTAATCAATTTACATTTCTATCTGAACAGTTAAATAGAGCTAATGGCTAAAATTTTGGAAAACATCCCATAATATCTAAGTTGAAAAGAATTTTGTTTATTTTTTTAGTCATTCCATCACTCTAAATACCTCATTCACTTTGTAGCATCTTTTTCTTTCTTTGTTTTTCTTTCTTATTTATTCTGCTTAAATTCTCTATGTGCATCTATCTTTCTCACTGATTGAAATTATATTCGTGAAAGTGTTGCTTTCGTTACTGTGAAGTAGGTTTATTCTTTTTGCTCAGCCTTTCTGCTCAGTGAGGAATCTCACTTGAACATCTGTGAGTGGCAGAGCAGGGAGAATCAAATTACTAGCTTTCTTTACAGAGATTTGGCAAGAACATTTTGATCAGGTGGCAAATAATGAAAGAAGATTTAATTCTAGAACATTAGTTCTTGACCTAAGGACCGTGGAAGAAAAGCATCAATGTTATTTTACCTTAAATTCAGAGTCTTGATTCAGAGAAGTTTAAGAATTGAGAAGATTAAAAATGTGCATGTCTCACAAGTTCTCAGTTGAGGTCCCACAACATATATTTTTAAAGCTATCCAGAAGAATCTTATATATGCTGATGTGTTACAATCCCTACTGTAAGGGTACCACATCCATATTAGAAGACTAAGCTTTCTGATTTTTACCTGAGAACAAATGTTTGCTTTGCACCATCTGAATATAATAAAAATTCTTTCTATATTTCCCACTGCTAAGTTTATTTCCATCTTGTTGGAATCCCACTTTTAAATATCTCTTAATCTGAGGGTTTGCTCCATTTGTTTCAACCTTTACTTTTTTTAATTGAAATCTTTATTGGTACATTACATATACACATCATGATTGCACTCCACAATGGGTATTTGTACCAGTATAAGACACAACTTGATTCTCATTTTTTTCCCATAGCCCTACCCACCCTACCACCCCCATATACATAAAATTTGTTTCTTTTCTTTTTTCTTATAATCTCATTATTTTTCCCTCTTCACCCTGTTTCACTTTGAGTATTTTCTGTTTCACAATGTATAACATACAATTCTAGGACTCATTTACATCTTTATTTTCTCATACCAGAGAAAAGATATATTTACCTATCTGTGACCTATTTATTTCACTTATGAGGATATCCTCAAGGTACATTCATTTAAGTAGAAATGCTTCAAACTTATCGTTTTTTACTTTTAACTTGCTCTTATCATCTCTATTTTATCATTTCAAATGATTTTTAAAGTACAAAGAAATACATAGAATAATGTGTCAGATATCTGTACACCCACCTCTGAGAACCAAAAAATATTTACATTTGTCTTTCTATATTGGATATTTCCACATGAAAGAAAAGAATGTTACACATAAAGTATTGCTTCTAGATAGTCTTACTCTATCTTCACCATTAGGTAGACACAATTATGAATACTATGTATATCCTTAATGTTCATACTTTTGAAATATATATATATGAATATTATGTCTGATATCCTATAAATACTGGTATTATACATGTCATGCTGTGAAATTAGAAGTCAAAATTATTTGCTTTTTAATATAATAAATATTTCTAGATGATTAACTTTAAATTCTTTTTGTTTTATAACAAATTTCTAATTTACACTCTGGTTAAAGTCTGAGGAGAAGATAAAAATATGTATCTTCTGCTTCTACTGACTATGTGTTAATTTCTCCAGAGTTTATTATTGTATGTAAAATTAATAGATTTTGGTATATCCCTTTTTCATATACATATATACTGTCAGCCTACTCTATAAAGTTATATAAGGCTTAGGAAAACGTTTGAATTAAAGATTAGAGTACAAAATAAAATTTATATACTTAAATTTATATTTCTTATAATTTTTTACAAATTGAACATATTGCCTAAGTGACCACCCAAATGAAATTAAATATTGCTAGTACTATTAAGGTCTATAT
>PVIR01005797.1:0-26826 GCA_004026965.1 Petromus typicus
GCACCAGAACCACTGAGCTAACTCCCCGGCCCTTAACTGCTATTATTGATTTACGATTTCCCCTTCTCTTAGTGACTGAGAAGCAGTCACATGAACAAGCAAATCAACAGGCCAATAGCAGCCACTCTATCTAAGTTTTAAGATCTCATAAATGTTGAAGACGTGAAGCTAAGCTAATTCTCATTTTTACTCTCCAAGGCAAGTAGTTGAGCTGATGGAAACATATTCCTGTTTTCAGTTTTGGCTGGGACTAATATCACCTCTGAAATTCTGGTCTCTTAGGTTACTTTTCTGTTTCTGACCAAGGTGTTTACTGAGTACAGTAAGGTCTTTTCCAAAGTTAAATTCAACAGCATTTTAAATCAGGGGTGCTGTAATGTGAGTGTATACATCAGCCACACCAAATTCATAATTCAAAATTTGGCCTCCAAGGTAATGCAATTAAGAAGTGGCACCTTTGGGAGATCTTCAGGCCATGGGGATGTGCCCTCATGGATGGCACTGGTGCCCTAATGAGATAAGCTGAGCAGTACCCATGCTCTGTCTCCAACTTCCTTGTCTCTTCTCTCATGGCCCTGTGTGAGGCAGAGTCTTCATTAGACACTGACTTTGCTGGAACATTGATCATAGACATTCCAGCATCTAGAACTGTGAATAATAAATCTGTATTGTTCACAAATTGCCTATTCTGACATATTTTGTTATAGCAGTCTGAACAGACAAACACAGTTGGCTTTTTATTTTTCAAAGCTTTCTTATCTATATCAAAAGATTTTCAGTTTTCCTCTATGGATCCACTCTCTACCCTTGCTCCCTGGTTCATTCTCCACTCGTAGTCAGTTTCCACCAAAGAGAAGCATCAAGAAAAGACTGGATAGAAGGAACTGAAATCAGAGAATTTATTCCTCAGATTCCTCCCCACCAAGAGGCAAGGTGAATCCTTTTATTAAAGATGCTATTTGAGTATGGCCTCGCCACACAGTTTCTACTTCAGGTTTTAATTTTTGTCTTCTTCTTCTTCCTTTTAGGTCCAGGAAGAGTGAAAATATTCCATTATCAGACTCAGGGCACTGCACTTTCATCCCTGGCTTCTTTTTACCCTACTCACTCTTCTGTTACTAAATCTTCATACAACCCAGGTTGTATCTGATTGTATCCTACTGATACTTTGACTGACATAATCTGTATTATTCTAATCCTTTATACTTCCTGGTAGAAAGAAGCAAGCAGGCAAGATTTTAAAAAGTAGTTACTATTTATTTTGTCTTAGTCACTTCCCTTACTGCTATGAAATAACTTACACGTGCAACTTAACAAAGAGATTTATCTTCACTCAGAGTTCAGTAGTTTCAGCCCATGTTGGACAGACACAAACAGAGAAAGAGTGTGGAAAAAAGGACTGGACAGAGGAAAGCTGCTCAGGTCATGGCCACCAATGCAGGAAGCACAGAAAAAGGGAGGAGTCAAGGAAGAAGACACACCCTCCTAGGTCCTGATGCAGCAATTGGACTCCTCCAACCAGGCAAGTCAGTTCAAACCCAACAGGAAATATATTAAATTCTGTAGCTCCATATTTAGTGCCGGGGACAAAGATGTGAAATCCACCACATTAGAGTATTCTGTCACAGTTCTTGTGGTTTTTTGTCTTGGGCAGGCTTTGTTTGTTGCCTATGGTGTTCCTTCTTCAACTTCTTGGTGTCCTACTCTATCTTGGACTTCACTCTCACATCTGTACACACACTGGCCTCTCGGGGACACACTCCCTGACTTATGAGGCCTGCTTCTGAAATGTGATTTGAATCATCCTTGACCCTACAACTCTTGCCTTTTGAGTTACCATAACACTAGCACCATTTGGATGATGCCAAGGTCTTCTGCTGGCTTAAGCAGTAGCTGTGGTCTTCTTAGATCATGGCTACAGAGGTCTCTGTGTGCCAGAATAGGTGACCTATGGGAGATTCTTTCCTAGCTGGCCCTGAATGAACTGCATGCCCTGGAGCTTTCTTTTCAAAGAAAAGTCTTTTACCTCTGCAGCTTTGAAACTGGAATTGTGGAGTCTTGCTGGTTCCTGATATACCCTCAAATCACCTTTCTATAGTCTTGATTCAAAAGCTTCTTTTTAATATTAATCTTTTAAACAAACAAGGTGTCTTCTGTTCCAACTTTGCAGGCAAAACTGAAAAAAAATTTAAATTGTCTTTGGGTTCTTATGTTTCAATATAAATCTTCCTAAAAGCAGAAAACAATACCCATGTCACAAGCTAAACACTGCACTTCCTTGAAATGTCCTCTGCCATGTTTTTTAGTCTGTGGCTCTTAGTCTCAGTCTCTCACAAAGTCTTGAAACATAAGGAAAACATAGACAAATTTTCTACCATGGTATAACAGACATGGACTCATGTCCACCTCTGAGTGGAGTCTTTATTTACAACTGAAACCCTCTGAGCCTAGTCTTTACCATCTGCCTTTTTTTTTTTTTTTAAGACAAGAACCCCTTTTGTAGTTCAGGCTGGCCTTGAGCTCAGCCTTGAACTCATAGCAATCCTCCTGCCTTTGCCTTCCAAGTGCTGGGTTTATAGGCATGAGCCACCACACTCGGCACTGTGGTATGTGGTACTGAACTGCTGGAGGGCGTGAGTCTCCATGCCTAGCATTGTTGTATGTGGTTACCAGGACAGAACCTGGGACCTTGCACTTGCAAGGCAGGTGCTGGAACCACTGAGCTAAATCCTGGCCCTGCCTTTTAAAAAAAATCATTATTCTGACCTTCTAAGCTTAGACTAGAACATCACATCAAACTCAGCTTACAGTGTTCTATCATGGCTTCTCCAGTCGGCATCTTCAAATCTTTCAAATTCCTCCAACAGGACAGTTCCAAAAGCTTCTGAACCACACAGTCAGATATTGTTCTGGCAATCACCCCACTACTCTCATACTGAAATCTGTTTTAGATACTGATGCACCATCTTTTACATCCACAACTTGAAAAGTAGTTTATTTCTCTTCATAGGCCCAAAGTTTGCTTCCATGTTTAACAGGTTAAATATAGAAACAGCTTGGCAGAAGGGCAGAGTGGAGGAAAACTGATCATGGTGACCAGGAAGCTCAGAACAAAGACAGGAGGCAGCAGTGGTGATATACTCTTACACCTCATGACCCCAGCAACCTGCCTCACTCAACCAGGACCAACTTCTCAAAAGCAAGTCAGCCACAGCACCCCATAATCCAGTCGCTTTCCCAAAGCACCACTTCCGAGTACAGGAGACTCTGGGAGAGCATTCTTGATCTGAACCACAGCTCTCAGCTTTCTTGCTTATAAGACAAAATAATCTGGAGACAGAAAATAGAAACTATTGATCCACTTAACTTAACTGTACATATCATACCATCCTCAAGCATTGCACTCACATGTGAAGACTAGAAAAAAATATTATCCACATTTTATCAGGATGTAGAAACTTTGTGGTCTTTCTTTGGAATTGACAGAAAAAACCTGATTATTTCCTACACATGTGACACTAAGTAGTACCTCATGAGTCATATTTTACTATTATTCTTAGGTGCTTATTTAGTATTATATTTCTGTGCTTATAATCCTAAAAGTCAAGAGCTAGAATATGCCTTAAAGATCACCTGGTTTTGCTGATTTTTAATCAATCTGTGGGTATTTCCTGGGATGGAGTATAGAGGCAGCAGAAGAAATTATGATAAACTATTGGCAGATTAACTATATCTCCACTTGAATGGTAGAGAAAAATCCTTGGTTTTCCTATTTTCCATTTGTTTAGCTCTCTATGATACCTAATAATTTCTCCCAACTATTTCCTATCTATTAGTTCCGTCTTTAATTAGGAATAATCTAGCCTTAGATTTTTCTGAAGAGTTTTACTTAGTTGTTTTTGAGATCTATTTATTCCATTATTTTGCTTCTCCCCTTCTATCTTTTTTTCTTCTTTGCCTCTTTTCTCTCTTCTTCTTTTTAAAATTAGAGTCTTGGCTTTTTGAATGGTGACCATGTGGGTCAGGCCATGTCTGTAACTGCACAGAATAGTTTCTGTTCACTTCTGATAGATGTGCCAGATATATCACTAAATTACATCTGTATTAATTTTTCAGTTGGGGTCTTGAACAAAAAGGTATGTGCTAAATTAGTGGGAGAGGAGCGGCTGATGGTAATAATTGCCTTGAGAGTCTATCTGTTTCCTCCTGGCTCTGTCCTCTTGTACTCAACTGTGTTACTGTGGTCCAATTCCTTCTAGTTTCCCGTGGATTATAATGATCCTTGTGTGGCCATTCTCTTAATTGCTGCTGTAGAAAAAATATATACATATAAGATATTTCTTCAAATTCCCAACCTTTAATACACATCTTTACAGAACTGTGAGAAATAAATTGGTGCTATTTAAAGCCACTAAATTTGTAGTAATTTGTGATGTACAAATGTAAATCTGACATAATTTTCAAATCACTGGCATCCAGGGAGTTATCCTTACACAGTAAAAACTATCTTCGTCTTTGATTCCCGGGAAATGTATTTACCTTTGTAAATAAATATTCACCCTGCTATACAATGGAAAAGATATTTTTATATTTCTACCATCATGCCTTGTTGTTCAGTAATTAAGGGCTTTGAAGCTGAACATTAGAAATGAAACTAGTTCTTTACTTATTTTTACTTTCACATGAAATTTGAATTGAATAAAAGACACTCCCACTATCTGTTTTGAAAAAGATTCTGGGCCTCTAAGATACTGACAACAATCTTAGCCTCTAACTATACATGAGAAAGTAGAAGTCTGAAGAGGTTAGTGACTTGCTTAGGGCTATGCAGACATTTTGTGGGAGAACTAAGGCTAGAAGAAGAGTTTACTTCGTAATTAGTGACTGTTATTTTAATCTGTACCACACTGATCAAAAATAGTAACACAAAACAAAATAGCTCCATAATGATTCTACAAACTTTTACTTCTTTCAACAAAAAGACAAAGAATTATTCATATTTTCCCCCACTTGGGGGAGAGCTTATAATGCCCCCACCTCCACCCTGCTTCCAGTGTCAAAATGATACTAACAGAGCCAAAGGAGAACATTTTGAAGGAAGGTCTTGACTTTAAAATTTATGATACTAGATCAACCTTGATATAAATTCATGGCTTTATCAGGTTTAAACATGTTACGTCTTTTAAGTTATATGTATCATGTACAGTCCTTCAAAGTTGTTACAAAAATTATATTTTTACTTTTTGTATGTGGTTGTTTGCCAGTCTTTCTCCACAAATACATTGTATGTTCCATAAGAACAAGCAGAGAATTCCCTCTAAAATTAATTAGGTCAATCAGCACATTTTTCTCTTGAGAGGTAATTTCTTCCCATACATCAGTTAAATAATGACATAAAACTTTTCTAGTCTTTTGAGTAACAGTGACCAAATTATATTTCAGGAGAATTTAACAAGACATCAAGTAGGGAAGAGACATACACAGATATTGACTGACTTCCACAGGTAGATGTTAATTTATGACCTGCAATTTTGTGTACATATACCTATGTAATTCTTTTTTTTTCCTAGATGCCACACCAGCTCCACAATTTCCCATGTTCTGTAGCTTCTGTTTTTAAATTATATAACATATAATTCACTGTTCTTTAATTTCATCAGCTGAATGCCAACTGCTGTTGCAGTGACAGGATTCTTCAGAGAAACAGAACCAGTAGATAAGATAGATAAATCCACTATAATATATTTGCACACTTTATAGAGAATTGGCTTATGTGATACAGAGGTTAAGTCATAAAATCTTTAAGAGGATGTAGGAGAGACAGTAGTGTGTTTCTATCCAAAAGCCAGAAAACTTGGCATCCAAAGAAGCACCAGTGTCTCACTTGGAGTCCAAAGGCCAGAAAAGTCCCGTTTCCCAGCTCAGATGGTTAGGCAGTGTTATGGCTTGTCCCCTTAAAGCCTTATGCAAAGAAGACAGGACATATTCAGAGGCTGAATCTTGAGTGTGTGGCAGCGGAACTGCTTCCTAGGTTAAAGAGCAGTAGGACTAAGGCTGTAGTGCTGCATGCCCTAAGTACCTGGGTAAAATGAAAGAGGCAGAAAAACACTGTTAAGGTCTCTTGTAGCTTTGCTACCTTCTGCCCCATGAATTGTTTCTCCTCTGAGATGTCACCCTGCCTTGGAGCCAGCCAATTATGGACTGAACCATTTATAAAATGTTAGCAAAATAAATCTTTCTTCCTTTAATTTTGAGTAGTAGGTATTTTGTCTCAGCCAAGAGAAAAATAGTAGCTAAGACAAGCTGAATTTCTTCTTATTTAGAACTTTTATTCTACTTGGGTCTTCACTGCCTATTTTTTTAAAACTATCATTTCTTTACCTTTTAATATTACAGTCCAGCCATTATCCTAGGCTGAAGAATCCAGTCTAATCTCAGGACCACTACAGGGAAGCCTTGTCAAGGCTCCAAGGAAGCCTTGTCATTTTTCACTCCATTTCTCACAGGAATGCTGGTTGATGATAAATCAGTGTGACACCATACATTTAGTAGTATGTTCATCCACATGGAATTACCTTTCTTTCTCTTTCCATTCTATCTTCCTTCCTTCCTTCCTTTACTCCTTCCTTCCTTTCTTTCTTTCTTTCTTTTTTGCTTGCTTTTTTGAGATAAGGTCTCTCTAAATTGCTAAGACGCCCCAGGTGGGCTTTAACTTATGATCTTCTTGTCTTCTTAGAGTGCTGGGACTGCAGACATGTATCATCGTATATGGTAAAACTGCCTTTTTATAAGTAAAAAATGATAAATTGGAGGAATGTGATTAAGTTTATGCCAATAATATAAAATAAGAAATATACTTGACATATTTTTAAGAGAAGGGTCTTGTCTTGTTTATTACAGTTTACCTAGTGGCTAGCAGATTTTTGGCATATCAAGGTTGAAATAAATGTTTTTAAAATACTCATAAAGTAAAAACTTTAGAATTTTTTTTTGAATTTTTGTTATCTTAGATTGTGTTCCAAATTTATACGCTCTGTTATTTTTAAAGTTACTTTCAAAGAGTCTAGTTAAATAGGTAATTACTCTTAGAATTATACAATATTTGTAGTTTATCTAGATATTTTAATCTGAATGAAGAAAATTGATAACAGTAAAGTTAAATCAAGCTAAGTTTTACTCCACATAAGCACTGAAGAGCAGTCCATTGCTTGTGGCCAAAAAACTCCCTTTTGAAAATAAGTGTTTTGGGGTTACTGGGATTTTTGAGTGACTCTTTCTGGCTTCAGAAAAATGCTAAAAATACAACATATTGAACTCATGGGAAAAGTGAGCCACAATGATCAAACGGAGCCTGTTCAATCCAACAATGTACTGGAAACATTTTTGAGTTTGAGAAGAAATAGAACGCTTTGCAGTAGAGGATCTTTCAGAGCTCATTATAATCGACTTACAGAATTGAAAGACTAGTAGATATTTGGAAAAATCACTTTATTCTCTTAAATTAATACAATATTTACACCATTTGCAACCATCTATCTTAAAGATATCTACAAAAGAATGGAAATCTTGAATCATAAACTTTTTGTAGCCATGTATCAGTGGTGGAGCTTCCATGGGGATCAGCAGTGATCTGATTTCATCCAGCACACATAAAGTAGTGAACATCAGAATCATTTTAAAGATTTGTGAATGTACCTGGTACTCTTAATTTCCTCCTACCACTGTTTTGGGATAAATCGAACATTCCACCATGCTGTGCAGATGCTCGGGTAGGATGTGATATACTTCTGCTGTGTAGACTATGACATTGCTTAGCTATAGGTTTCTCCTAAGCAGTTTCTCAACAGAGTGCCACTTGGCAGTTTGTGTGAGACTAGTCGATTGTGCAGGTCCCTGGCTCTAGTCCACTAATTGCTAGCAGTTTTCCCTAATTACTATGACATCCAAAAACACAAGATCACTGATCTTCAAGTATTCTTTACACCCTACTGAGCACCATTGTACTGGCTTTTGAGCTTGGTACAAACAACCAATCCTATATATAGGAATGAATTTATTTTTGCATCCATGTGGGTAATGTATATAAAGAGTTCCTTCAGTGTACAGTACAAATGAAGTCACACCTTTTATTATTCAGCAATATGCTCAATCTAATGGGGATCTATTCAGACCACTGGGTTTCTGTGGAACCACAGGATGACCTGGTTTGAAGGACAGTGGTGGTCAACTGCTTAGGGCTGTGCATGTGGATCAGGGCTAGAATTCTCAGGCCATCTTTCTTCGCTCAACAACTGACTACAATGGACAAAGAACACGAAGAAACTGCAAAACTGCGCTGTGATCTATTCTCTTCTCTTTCAGGGACAACCTCTGGGGGATAGGAAAGAAGGCAAACGACCTAATCTAATCTCTTACCAATTGGACCTCCGACTAAATAGGCTACTGATGTTTGCTAGCAGGTAAAGATCTTATCTGTTGACTTTGAGGACACCTCTGGTTTAAGGTGATTTATAGTAAACAAAAATAGGATCTAAGGATAAATGGGTGGGGCATGGCTCCCTGGAGAATGTTGTTCGTTGTGTATCTGAAGAAGATATTTTAAGAGTTAAATGCTCGTCTTGTATGAGAGAAACCCTTCGTCTCACTTGGAGATCTCATTGGTTATTCTGGACAGGGAGTACATGACTGACATGAAAAGATATGTCTGAAGGTCTCAAATTACTTTTTTTCCTTTATTTGAGTCTCCTGGGAGCCCATGTCTTTCCAATTATTGGAAAAGCTTGATGTTGGGTAACATCTCAGTTAGGTGACTATGATTTGACCACTAGTTCTTTATATTAATTCATTCCCAAAGTCCTCTTTTGTCCCTGGCATGAGGCCCCAAAGCACTCTGGCACTGTCCTGAGGCACACATAAAGCCTCATCCAGGCTCATTTGCAGCAGCACTTCCTTGAGTCCAGATAACAATCCCAAACTTTGCATTTTTCAAAATAATTTCATTGCAAAGCCTTTATTTCCTGTCCTGTGATATAGACTTGATCCGATGTCTCTGAGGTCTTTAAAAACTTTGGGACTGGGGCTGGGGAGTTAGCCCAGTGGTTCCAGTGCCTGTCTTGCAAGCACAAAGATCCGGTTCAATCCTTGGTAACCACATAACAATACTGGGTGTGGAGACTCACACCCAGCAGCAACCAGTACCACAAACCACAGTGCTGTGTGTGGTGGCTCACGCCTGTAATCCCAGCACTCGGGAGGCAGAGGCAGGAGGATTGCTGTGATGTGAATTGGAGGCTGAGCTCAGGGCCAAGCTGAACCACAAAGCGAGACCCTGTCTCAAAAAAAAAACCCAAAAAACAAAAAAAAAAACAAACTTTGGGACTAAAAGTAGCCTATATTTACAGTATTACACTTGTTATAAATAGGGCCCTGCCAAGAGAGTTCATTGAGTAAAATATATAAATTTGAGCCATGATATCATATTTATCAATACTCTCATTTGAAAATAAAATATACAAATGCTGGCAGGGTTGTAGGGAAAAGGTAATCTCTCCAATTGTTGGGAAAGAAAACTAGTACAACCACTGTGGAAATCAGGGTGGAAATTTCCCCAAAAAGTAAAATTAGAAATTCCAACTAATATTATGCTACAGCAATACATGCACATCTATTTTTATAATAGCACATTTATAATTTTTAGGTCTTGGAATAGCCTATATGCCTATCAACAGATGAGTGGATAAAGACACACTGGCATATATACACAGTGGAGTACTACCCAGGTATAAAGATGATAAACTTGATCATTTATAAGCAAACAGATGCATCTTGAGACTATAATGCTAAGAAAAATAAAGCAGACACAGAAGAGTAAATATTTTCTGTAGAGAAATCCCAAAATATAAATAATTTAAAAAGCAAAATAAGAGGATTGTAAGGAACAGGAAAAGGGAAATGGTAGGAAACAACTTCTTGGGCTGGGGATTTAGCTCAATGGTTCCGGTGCCTGTCTTGCAAGTGCAAGGACCTGGGTTCAATCCCTGGTAACCACATACCTATACTGGGTGTGGAGACTCACACCCAGCAGCAACCAGTACCACATATCACAGTGCCGGGCGTGGTGGCTCATGTCTATAATCTCAACACTTGGGAGGCAGAGGCAGGAGGATTGCTGTGATGTGAGTTTGAGGCTGAGCTCGGGGCCAGCCTGAATTGCAAAGCAAGACCCTGTCTCAAAAAACCTAAAAAAAAAACCCCAAAAACAAAAAAAACACAACTTCTTCATGGAGATGAAGAGTCTGAGATGGGGGAGAGAGGAGGACAGGGAAAGTTAAAATGGTTAATGTATGATATGTATATATACCAATTCCTCAAAATGACTGCAATTACTATATTGCAAACATATGCCCATATATATATATACATATATATATATTACATAATTATTACATATATTTTACATATATATCACATAATTATATTGCATATAATTAAAAATAAGATATGATAAGTATATTTTAAAGATCTAATAATAATTAGTTTCTTCAAAAGCCAAAAAAGAAAAATGATCATGAATTCTGATTTCGATATAAATGAAACAGTGAGAATTCAAACCAACTTGCTCTGTCTTCCTTCCAGTGGCAGAGATCTTGGAGAGTGACAGCATGGATGAGCACATTATTTCATAATCATTGTCAAGCAAACTGCTAATGTCTTGCATTCTGATCCATCACTGGTGAAAAACTAGCACTATGGCTTAGAGACCGAAGTATAATGTGTGACAGCAAAGCCTTTAGGAGTTTAGGTGTCGGAACTCCAAGACTCTCTGGGCTCAAACTCCAGCTTGACACTTGCTAGCAAAGGTATATGGCAAGTTATTTGGCTTTTCTAAACCTTAATTTCTTCATCTACAACTGAGAATAGTAATAATGTCATCTGTTTTGTAGTGTGTAAGAACTAAATGAGTTAATACAGATAAATAGGATAAAATGTGCCAGGGACATTGCATAGTAAACAGTCCATAACTAATATTTGCAAGATTAAATGAGACAGAAAGAAAATAAAGAACAGGAACTTCTTTTAGGCTGAGAAAACAAGCTTCTTTTAATTAAGAAAAGGAATAGTGTATCTTGGGTGGGATAGAAATAGAGACAGGTCTAAAGGAGATAAGGAGAATCATAACCAGAATACTGTACTCTTAAGAAGACTGCAATTTACAGGACGCAGACGAGGGTGCCCACGGCGCCCCGTGTGGGCTTGCCCTATGTGAGTTTGGGATCTTTTCCTTCCAGACCTGTCACATCCAGAATGCCTTCAGGATAATGTAAGTCCAAGCCCATAAATTGGCTTTGTGGAGAAAACAAAGAACAGGCACTTAATCTTAAAATAAAGGAGTAGGTTGAGAGACTTCAAAGAATTCTCAAATTTATGCAGCCCTTTAAAAATTAATCGTGAAGCTCATGCTTTCACCTGCAAAATTGGCTGTTACCTCTGTGTACTGACCAGCCTTTTCCCATAAAGCAAGACCTAAAACAAAATTTCAGGCCACTTAAGAGAAATACAAATTTGGGCCTGGGGATATAGCTCAGTGGTTCCGGCACCTATCTTGCAAGCACAAGGGCACGGGTTCAATCCCCAGTAACCACATAACAATGCTGGGCGTGGAAACTCACCCCAGCAGCAATCAGTACCATATACCACAGTGCCGGGCGTGGTGGCTCACACCTGTAATCCCAGCACTCGGGAGGTACAGGCAGAATTGCTGTGATATGAGTTTGAGGATGAGCTCAGGGCCAGCCTAAACTATAAAGTAAGACCCTGTCTCAAAAAACCTAAAAAAAAATTAAAAAATAAAAAAGGAGAAATACAAATTTCCCCTGTTTAAGGAAAATAATGCACCTAGCTCTCTTGAGTTCCCACACTCCATTTCTTTGTGTACTTTTAACACGCTCCCTAATAAATCCCTTTATGTCTCTTACTGATTAGTACTGAAAATTCTTTTTCCATGATAAGAGTCCTGGCAGAGTGGGTAGGATTTAGACTGTCCATTTCTACATTGGGAATCTAACTCATAAATGCAGTTGCTGTATTACTGAGGGGATCCAGGGACACATCATATGAACAGTAGATATTGCCATGCCTGGCCTAGACAGACAGGACGAAGCAAAGAGGCTGCCTTCAGCAAACAACAGCAACTGCTCAGTAAATAACAAATGGACACAGAACAAACATACAGGCCCTCTCTTGCTGAGCAGCGCAGTGACTACACACCTGAGCAGACTGTCCTGGACATGCAAGTCAGAAATGCTTCTCTGGATTCTAGCCCCTCCCCCAAATCCACAGAACTGTGGATTTCTTTCCCGGCCAGCTGCCAGAATCTCTTTCCTGTTTCAGTCCCTGACTTTAGTCTCTTTTCACTGTAATTAACTTCTGTTTTTCTCAACCAAAGGGCCTGTTTGAAGGAATGAATTTGTGCGCACCATCTGTCAGATACTATGGGAGACGTGAGTTCATATCTCATCTGTCCCAATTTTCTTCTTAAAAAATAAGTACAGCCTTCTAAAGCTATTGTAGAGATTAAATATCTTCTTTGTAAAACATTTTATACAGTGCTTAGTCATCATAGTCCTTTCACAAATAATTCCTGCCCGTAGTGGCAGCACGCAGGGTAAGCATTCGCACAGGCTGACAGAAGGAGGGACGCATTGCGTCCTACAGTCAGTCTTCACAGCAATGAGCACTGAGCCTGCAGGGAAGGCTTCACTTCTTACCCTGTGCTACCCAAGCTGGCTATTCAGAAACCAAGAATGCTAACGAAAGTCAAAGTCGCTATTCCTTTCTCTGAAGGGAAAGGGAACTGCATCAGTAGACCACAGACCGAGCTAACCGATGAATCATCAAGGGAGCTTTGTTAAAATCCAGATTCCGGAGCTCCCAGTCAAACCTAGAAAATCAGCATCTCCGGGGGTGGGGAGAAGAGAAGGAATCTTATATTTAAAAAACAACCTTGGCGATTCCCATGATAAGTCAATGAGGTGACCTCTCTATTCCCTTCAAGATTTAGATTCTGTGATTATAATCACACCTAAGTGAGTCAGAGCCCACAGTTATCATGCAGAGTGAGGTAATTTGTGGTTTCCTGTCTTTAGGTATAGTAGAAGGAAGAATCACATAATGGGCATTATCTAAGTTAATGGAGATTTGCTAAAATAACGTAGGAAAATGGAAAAATGCCTGATGAAACACTGAACCTTAATTCCCTAAGGTTTTAACGAGGTGAGCAAGTATAAAATATTTTAATGTCTTAGATCTGTTCTGTGCCATCAACAACTCTGACAAATAGCAATAAACTCCTCTAAGACCCAAACAAACTGTAGTTATGAGACTGACGGAGAATTAAGCTGAAAGTAACAGCGCAGAGATTCTCCACTTAATCTAGCTGCTCAACAGCTGTCGTCTGGAGTCAGAATCAATCAAAAATAAGCCCACATGGTATTAAAGTGATCTTTTACACAGAATTATAGGCATGACTGCTGTCTTGAGTCCCGTATGTTCTAGGAAAATGTTGCTAAACTGGAGTTCACAAGCATAATTGATTCAATCAAAAGAGGAAATCTCATACTAGTCTTAAAATATGTCACAGATGGACATAGCAGATCATGACCTATAAGACAAAGTAATTTTTCTCTGGACTGAGAGCAAACTTTTATATTTCCAGCCCCAGGTCTGCCTGTCAGAAACAAACAAATCAAAAACTAGTTTTTACCAAGAGTGTCAGTTTCCAGAAAGCGGATTCATTCTCTATGAACTCTCCTTTCTGTGAGAAGGAAGCAAAGAAAAGGATGTCTTTCACTCCTGTGTTGCTACACGCAGAACTCAGCCAACAATCACCTTTCAGAACTAATTGCCCACTGTCTTTACAAACATGTGGCTCCTTGACCTCTGCTAAAGGTGCTGGTCACAGTGCACTAACCCCGGGAATAAACAGGTCCTTTGAAGACTTCAAGTCTGCAAAACAAGGGAACCATGCCATGACTATGCCTTCAAATACATGTGTAATTTAAAAATTTCTATTGGTTTACATAATCTTCGATTCCTTGTGACAGGAACATGAATGAATTTGGAGAAACCTGGACATTATGTAGGGCTATCTCCAGCATCCTCACTGGAAAGCCAAGCAGACATAGGGCAGGAGTCTAATTCTTAAGTGTGTGACTCTGGCTGAAACTCTTAGTAGAGATTTTCTGGCTTTATAACCATACGGCACCTCATAACTAGAAAACACCATCCTATCACTTGCTATTCCACCAGAGGGTGACCCTTACTGACATAAAGCCTGGGCTACGAAACTAACATGGACATCTACCCAAGGAGTTCTCAAGGGTTCTGCATCATTCCTGTTTTTAACTCTCTGAAATATATTAGCCCATTTACCCTTCGAGTAAGTGACACAGGATTTATAACTTTCTGATTCATCTGTGGCCTCAGGGATCCATGGGTGATTACTACAACATGTTAACTTTCTTTCAAAAAAGAAATGCCAGTAAATCTCTTCTTGGGCCATAGCCGAATACAAACAGTCATGGAGTTCTGTTTTGCTTCATTCACTTGATTGCTTTCAAAGAAGATGAGGACCAGGCAAGAAGAAATCCTTCCCAAGGTGCTAGCCATTGCTGAAACAATTATTGCTAATGACTATTTTCAGTTACAATTCCTAGATTCAGGGCTGTATTTAAAGATGCCCACTTAATGGAAGAATATAAGTCCAGTACAGAGTGTTTTGGGAGAAGCAAACAGAACTCTTGGCTTTCCTTGAGTGTGGCGATAAAGAAAGAAGGCAAACCTCTGAGCCCTGTCACTAGAACAAGGCACTCAGTCTTCGCACTTGAATCAGCACTTCCGGCAGTGTTTCCTCTCTACTGTGAAATTAAGATAGGTTGCCTTACAGACTTCTCTCACTTTCTCTTTCTTTTTCACACTTACACTGCAGCCTCATATTTCACTTCATTTCCCTTCTCTCTCCTTACCCCATCCCTTTTCCCTTCTCCTGAGAATTGACTCTGAATTCTCTCTGAGAATTGACATGAGGTATGAGTTGGGCACCGAGGGGCGGGGGGAGGAATAGAAAAAAAACGTGTTAACATGAGTTAAAAATCCAGATGGAAAGCAGCCAGTGAAAGTCAGGGATTCTGGTTTTCTATCTTTAAATCTGTCCTGATAACCTTTGAGGTTGAACTGGTTGAACTAGAAGCAAAATCTGCTTCTGGTTTGGAAAAGGGCTTGGGGCCAGCAGATGGAGGGGTCATACTGAGATGTAATATTAGGTCTGGCAGTTGCGTCATAAAGAGTTGGGAAAGCGATCTCCAAGCCGGTGCTACATGGGTTTGTGAAAATCCCATCTTTTCATATGCATAGAAAAAATAATCCATTGGAAACAATCTATCAGGTTTCCCTTGCATTAGGAAAAGTTGAGTTTTGATTCTTGGAAAGTGGAACCCACTTCTTGGTTTCAGAACAAGATCCTAATTTATTGACTGGGGGAAAATTAATTTTTCAATATTTGGATTTTGAAAGTAGTACAGTTAGAAACAAAGGCGATGAAAGAGTCCCTCCCTTCCCTCCATTAATTCTAAACAGTACCCAATAGTTAGTCCTGCTATCCTTATTCTAACTGAGGTAAAAATAACGTAACGAGCCTAGCAGGGCGCTGCGCCCTAGGCCAGGACATAAGCAACAAAACACTGGCATCAAGGAAGGCTCAGTGGGAGGAGCCAAAAGTAGAGGTATCTACCCTTTAAATTCTGAAAGCCTGAACTATTGGTCTTTCTTCTCCCTTTTTTTTTTTTTCTTATTGTTGCTGCTGCCTTGACCTCTGTGCAGGGCTTTCCTGTCTCTCTGCCACATTTCTTAGTCTATGTTGTACTTTTTTTTGGCATAGACGGGCCTTGAACACAACTTCCTGTGATTGTCAAGAAAACTTAGCCGCTTATACTTATTATTAAGAGTGTGCTTGACAGTTCTTTCCCCCTCATACTCAAAAACCCATTCAATTATCACAAAAGCATTGATCGATTGATAGTTATTTCACACTGCAATGTGGACAACATTCTCCCTTCCTCCCTACCCTCAGCAGTGGTCCTTGAAATTTTTTGAAAAGCAAGAGAATTTAGGGGAAAGAAGGGAAAAGTATTCCAGGGTCTGAGTCACAGCCGAAGAAAGAGCAGGAGGCTAAAGGACTGATAGTAGCATATCCTCTGTCCCCTACCCAGCCCCTTGAAGTGGAGTTGAGCGTAGGTAGTGGAGTGGAGCTAGTCCTTGTCTTCTGCCTCCCTTGGACTGAGCAACAGGAGAAAGTCAAAGGTCAGAGAAGCTGCTACACATAGGTGTGCAACAAAATGTAGAGTGTAACAGATTACAGAGAAGAGTGCTCCCCTGGTGGAGCTCAGCACGGCTGCAGTGTCCTCAGGATTGTAAGCTTTTGCACTTTAACCATAAGCCGTGATGCCGTCATCCGCTCTATATGCTCCTTCCCATGGCCCTCTGGACAGCACACCTGGGAAACCACCGAGTCCAAGACAAACCTGTGACTCACAATTAACTGTGGGAGATTTTGAAGGGTATCAAAACTCTTCAATCAGGACTGGTGACTTTAAAAATCCCTAAGGAAGTCTGATATATCTTTGTTAGGAAAATCAAACTGTGATTGTGTGTGCACTCGTGCACATGCCTGTGAGTGTGTGTGAGTTGAGGGCAGTCAGAATCTAATATGATTACAAAGTGAAGATCATATTTATTTGATATCAATAGATCTTCATCAGCCTTCTTCCTTGAATAAGTTTTTGTTAACTTCCCTTCATGTTTGGTAATTAAGCATGATGATCTACTTGTGAGGTCATATATAGTAAAGGATACACTTCACCAGAATGAATTTTAGGAAAAGTTTTGTAAACTTAGAAATATTTCTAATTTTTTGGCTAAATAAAACTTAAAAGTTAATGAACTCTTTTTTTTTTTTTTTTTTTTTTTTTGCAGTACTGGTATTGAAGTCAGGACCTTGTACTAGCCAGGCAGGTATGGTACTACGAACTACATCCCAAGCCCTATAGTCTTATTTTGCTTTAAGTGTTTTGCCCTTTTTGTTGTTGTTGTTGTTAAGAGCGCACAGGACTAGAACCACAGGACATTTGAAGTTACTGAGATTTAGAAGGTCACATATATATACCGAACACTGCCATAGTCTCAGATTGGAAAACACAGCTGGTACCTGCAAGGGTCAGAGACATCAAGCCTGAATCCATTCATGACAAGAATATGGTAAAAGCAGGATTCTGGCCTGCTTCTAACTACATTTGAATATTTTCCCTCTGGAAATTGTATCTTTGTTCTTGTTATCTGGGCCAAGAAGAGGATCTACTGAGGATTTCAGACCATACAGTAAGAGGATAACACAGGAATCTACTGGGAACTGCTGTGAGTCTACTAAGACTGTGCGGTGATTTGACTTCAAACAGGCTGCCTTGTTAAGTGTATAATCTGAAACCTCAAACTTGTCCATTTATGCCTTCCTTATGGAAATAAAATTATTATGTTCTCATTTCTGTCACATCCAGCTCAAAAGAAAACATATACAACTTATTTAGTTTAAATGAAATATGTCTTCCAGGTACAGTTGCAGTTTTAGAGATAGCTTGATGCTATAAATTGAGTAATTTCTAGTCATAAAATGTCCAGTATTACTCTGTAAGATAAAGAGATATGGAGAGAGGACTTGCAGATTTCCACCACAGTGGGAAAGTAACTATTTGAGAAAGGTGTTCTACCTACAAAGTCAGTAAAAATATTCAGGCATCTTAAACCCTAAACCAGTCTTTCCTGAAGCGAGTTGAGAGCATTTCCATAGCTTTTATTTCAGAGGCTATAAACAAGTCCAGCAATAACTTGAGGAGATGTAAAATGTGTACTCATTCACTCAGTACACATTCACTGAATACTAACAATACGTAAGACTCAGTGCCAGACATTGGGGTATGTGCAAAATTTTTTTTTTTATTTTTCTAGTCTTAAAGAATCTATGTGCTAATAAAGAATATAGAAGATATGTCAGTGTGAAGGAGATAATTAAGAAGTCAAAAGAAAGGTTATTTGGGGAAATCTTGCTAGAGTAAAATGTGGTGAGACCAACTCGTTAGGGTCAGGAAAGAGACATAAAGGGACCATTTTGAGTGAGACTGTACTTTGGAGCAAGAATGTTTCCCAAGAGGTTAATTTGTGCAGACCTGGGCCCTTGAAGGTGATAATATCATAAGAGCCCTGACCTTATTGATGATGAGATCACAGCTAACTGTGCCTTTAGGAGATGAAGCCAGTTTGGAGCCATAACCTGGATGAGTAGGTTCTACTTTTTTTAGGACACATTAATATTACACAATGATAGGGTTTATTCTGAAAGGCTGGTACATTCCTTTCATATATCTTGATCTATTTTAATTCCCTTGCCTCCCTCTTCTTTGTGTCTCCCCTTCTACTTGTGCCTTTCCCCATCTCCAAAACTCTACGTTCTGGGTTCCTATTTTCACTCCTATATTTACAACGTATTGTTTTAGGTCTGTCATATAAGAGAAAATGTGTGATATTTAATGTTCTGAGTTGTGTTTATGACCAAGCAAACCCAGAACACACTGGATCTTGTCTGAGACTGGCTAATTTCACTCAACATATTGGTTTCAGTTATGTTCATTTTCCTGCAAATAGCATGATTTCATCCTTCTGTACAGTTATGTTTCTGTTGTGCATATTTACCTCATTGTCTTTATGCATCATCTACTGATGAACATCTAGGCTGTTTCCACAGGTTGGCTATTGTGAATCGTGCTAATAAGTATGGGTGTGCATGTATTGCAGCCCTTAATTATTTTGAGAATATACCCAATACTCACATAGTTAGGTCAGACAGTATTTTTATGTTTAGTCTTTTGAAGAATCTCCATACTGATTTCCACAATGGTTGTACTAGTTTATATTCCCATCAGCAGTGGAAGAGGGTCCTTCTTCCCCACACTTGCCAGCAGACATTTTTTTTTTTTTTTGCATTCTTAACAGTAGCTATTCTGACTGGAATGATATGGAATCCCAGTGTAGTTTTTATTTGCATCTCCCTGATGTCTAGAAATCTTGAGTATTTCTGTATACTTTTTGGCCTTTTCAGCTTCTTTTGAGAAGTATCTCTTCAGTTCATCTGCCCATGTTTTTATTGGATGCCTGACTTTATGGAGTTCTTTTTAATTTGATGTAGTCCCATTTGTTGGTTCTTGATATTATGTCCTATACCATTGGAGTCCTACTGAGAAAGTCTCTGCCTGTGCTTTTGGTGTCAAGTGCTTTCCTTACATTGTTTTCTGGAAGTTTCAATGTTTCTGGTTGTATATGTAGTTCCTCCATGTATTTAATTTGACTTTACTACAGGGTGAGAGACAGGGTTATAGTTCCAGTTTTCTGCCTATGGTCCTCCAGTTTTCAAAGCGCCATTTATCTAGTATATGTTTTTTGCCTGCCCGGCAAACACAATGTCTACAGTACCATTCCTGCTACCAGGAAAAAAGAAAAAGACTCATTTAGAATAGTTAATGAAATGGATCACAGAGGAAGTGATGTCTTTTTCCTGAAGTGTCATACAATCCTGAATTTCAATACTACTTTCCTCCCTTACTCTTTGAATCTATGCTGGGTTCTGGACTTATGGGAAGTCCCTTACTCTGTGTGTAGCACATTTCTTTTCTTCCCAGTGCCACCTCTGTAGTGAAAACTGTAGACTGAAATCACTCTGAGCAGAAGGAGGCAAGATGATGTGTATTTTCCTCCCCCTTGTTCTGTCTGTTGGTCAGAGAGTAGAAGCACTTTGTGTGGTTTGACCTCTTGAGTGGACATGACTGGTACATAAATGGTTGTCCGGAAGTCACTACTTCCAGGGCTGAGCCCTTGGACCCACTGTAGTGGGTGTGGATAGGGAGTGGGGTAAAGTCCACTTCAGCTCAGCTTCGGACAAGAAAAGTATAAAGCAATCATGGCAAATGCTTTGGATGTGTGTAGCACATTGCTCTTTTTTTTTTTTTAATTGAAATCTTTGGACTCTAATTAGCAATTAGCATCAGCTGGGTTACCCCAGACATATTCACATAGCATCTCTGAGTAGAGTCTGAACATGGGTAATTTTTAAAAGCTCCCTGATTATTTCTAGTACAAACACATGGATGAGGCTGTGGTTTAGAGCTCTTACTTTTGAGGGCCTCCATGGAATGGCCTCTCTCTCCCAGGATGCTTTGGGGGAGGTGGACTGTGATCCTTGCTTGAGATGTAGCCACAGTCGCTGCATCTGTTCTTGACACCTTCCCCTCATTGGGATCAGTCCACTTACTGTCTCAGGGTCATCTGATTAAGTGTTTACTTTGCGCAGCTGGGCGCGATTTCACTAGGAGACAGGGTGCGTCCTCCTTAAGAGCACAGATGCCAAAGTCAGCCTGCCTGTTCCAATTCCGACTTTACCGTTCACTAGTTTGGGATTTTGGGATAAATCACTTAATCCCTCAGTGGTAGAAACTCTAAGATTAAGTAATAATAATATCTTCTGTGTGTGGGGTTATAGTTACTATATCCAAAATCCTTAGAATAGTTTCTGAGATAGGGATTACTAAAAGAAAGTTAGCTTTTGAAAGAATTGGTCATCACTTTCCTACCAAGACTCATTGATTATAAAAACGAGCTTACATTTAATAACTATCTTACTCAGTTAAAACATGACTGTGGCTTGTATTCACCAAGATCCTCCATTTTTTTTCATGATTATGCACAGTAATGTATCTTAAACCCATCTGTTTTTATAACTGAAATCAAAATACCTGCAATATTATTTCAGTTTCCCAAGATGATTTCCAGGGCAAGTGAAATAAGGCCAGGTTACTTGGCACAATGAAATAAACAAGGTGATGTTGCTCCACAGAGGTCAGCATGGCATGTGGGATGCCAAGTGTTATTGTGATCCTTGCCTGGAAAATACATGCATCAAGTCTGGACCTCCAGTACTCCAGAATGTGACCTTATCGGGAAACAAAGTCACTGCACATATATCTAGTTAAAATCATACTGGAGTAGGGCTGACCCCTAACGCTATAGACTGGAGTTCTTGAAAGAAGTTGAAACATGAAGAAGACAGGAGAGTACCACATAATGATAAAGCCAGAGATTGGAGTTTACAGCCAGAGACCAAAGACAGACAGTAAACCAAAAGCTCAGAAGAGTCGAGGAAAGAATACTGTCTAGATTTTAAGGTGAGCTGGTCCTGCCAACACCTTGACTTTGGACTTCTAGACTCCAGAAATGTGTGATAATAAGTTTCTGTTGTTTTACACTATGCAGTGCTTTATTACAGAAACCTCAGGAAACCAATACATCGAGGAAAACAGAAAGGAAGCCAAAGGCGATATAAGTTCAGCATGAGTAAGAGGAAAGACAGCACTAGGAACATACTACTTCATCATTTGCTTGTGGCAAGTGTTTGAGCTGGTGAGGAATTAACACCCATACTGCAATGTGCCTGTATTATCTACACTGTCAGGTATAAGAATAGCTATGTATAACTAGTTAAAATATAACCATTTTTATTTGTAGTATCATTTCATGGATTCTGAATGCAGCCTTTGGTATAAATGCTTTTATCATTTCCACTTGAGAGGTAAGAAAATGTGAGCACAGAGAGGTTAAGGAAAATCACATGACTAGTAAGAGACAGAGCAGAAGTCAAGTCCAAGTTCATGCTCCTAATCATATTTGTCCTTCACCATTAGCTTAAGATGGTAGCTTTAAAAGAAGAATCGCAATCATGCAAGTCACACTCTGCCTTAGTTACTTTTCTCTTGTTGTTGACACAAAATATTTTACAGTCAAAGTTAAAGGGGAAAGGATTTATTTAGTTCCCAGTCTGTGGAAGTTTCAGTCCATACCCGGCTGGCATAGCAGGCAGGCCTTGCAGAGGAAGAAACAGTTGATGTTGGCCAGAAGGTAACCAAAACAACGAAGGACCTCAGTAGTGTCTTCCCATCCCTTTCATTTTATCCAGACACTGAGGGTAGGCAGAACTCACATGCGTAAACCTAGTCCCTTTGAGCCTAGCACTGCACTATGAGTTATTTCTAAGGTCACACACTCTGGATCCAGCTGGCTCTGAAAAAGCCCCATCTCATTCACATGAAACTTTGGGGAGACATCTGAACACAAGCCGTAACACTCCCCACAGGGCATTCCATCTTCATAGGTGTAGGATTGATAAGAATAATACTATAACATATCCTGGTTTCCTGTGGTGAGAACATATTCTGGTTTTTCAGTCCTGGCCTCCAGCTTGGCAGTACTAGGAGGAGGTGGTAAGACCTTGAGGGGGTGTCTTTTGGGAAGCCTACAATTGCTGGGTTACACTCTCATAGGAGACGGTGAGATTCTGGTCTTCTCTTTTCCTCTCTTTGCTCCCAGCTGCAAGCTGAGCAGCTTTGTTCTATGATGTACTTGCTGTCATAATCACACAGCACCCCACCAGAGGTCTGAGAGAAACAGGTCCACCAAACTGCAGCCTAGAATCCTGTAATGGTGAGCCAACCGCAAACTCTTTTGCTGTAAAGGTTGATTCCATTAGATTTTTGTTATAGTGACAGAAGAGCCCACTAGATAATTTGATATAGAGGGCATAGTGGCAGGAAAACTCCTGGGTTTGAGTCCTATGATAACAACCATAAATGAAGGGTTACAAACACATAAGCATGACCGCTGACCCTAAAATAAATACATATCTGACTTAGTTTCCCTTTAGCCAGTGTTTCTCAGCCTGTTTTTAATTCTTGACTCTTCCCAAGGAATATTCTTATATCCATTTTTGTTTTTGTTTGTTTTTTCCTTCTTGCTAATTATCCATCCATGAAGTTTTAATAGCATAGACATATTGTATGCTTATCTATGTGATGATGTGCATATTTGTGCTTTTTACATAAAAGCAGGAAGATTCTTTTTGCCTCTTTTGGGAGCAATATCATGCCTTTGAGAAGTGTGCCTAGTCAAGTCACTCCAGAGTGTTCACGGCATCCAGTCCAAGGGGAAAGTGGCAGGGGTGACCTGGAGGGGAGGGACGCACAGGAGCAGGGGAGCACCTCGCTAGGCGCCTTCCGAGAGTCTCGGGAGGGACTGACTCCAGGCAGAAGACTCAAGGCCTAAACCCTTACTCTGCTCTGTGAATCCCCCTCTGCTGATATAATGTGACTTTGTGCCATGAAGGTACTAAAATCACAGTGAAAGATGAGAATATGGTCTCACTACAGAAAACTAAAGGTATGTTATGGAATTATTCTTATCTGTCAGGAGCAGAATATTTTCTCTCTCCAGGCCTAAAATGAGAAAGAAAAAAAGACTAGTAAAGATTGCTAGGAAAGATTATAAGATGTTTTTTTAAAAACTTAAGTTCATTTTTCAATGTTTTAAATCTTGGGGATTAGGGGTAGGGGATTTAGCTCAGTGGTTCCGGTGCCTGTCTTGCAAGCGCAAGGACCCGGTTCAATCCCTGGTAACCACATAACAATATTGGGTGTGGAGACTCACCCCAGCAGCAATCAGTACCACATACCACAGTGCTGGGCATGGTGGTTCACGCCTGTAATCCCAGCACTCGGGAGGCAGGGGCAGGAGGATTGCTGTGATGTGAGTTTGAGGCTGAGCTCAGGGCCAGCCTGAACCACAATGCGAAACCCTGTCTCAAAAAAAAAAAAAAATCTTGGGAATTAGTAAGAAAGCATTCGTACTAAAAACAGGTTGTGTAAATATTAGACACATGATCCATTTATACTACAAATAATGATCACCGATTTTCACATATCTTCATGCTTTGAAAGAAAATCAGACTTGAAGGGTGCATTATTTGATGTTACTGTGGTTACAAAATGTGATGTTTTGGGAATTGGTCACATCTCCTATAACTAGTTATTTGGTCTCCACTGTGCAGTGAAATGTTAATTGATATGGCTGTTGTTTGTTAATTGTGGCTCTGAGAATATTGATTGCGATATAAAATTTCATTGAACATGTTTTTACAGGCTTAAAATAGAAAAGCAGGTTTTACTTTTTTTTCCCATGCAGAAGAGAGTGGAACATTTGTAAATTGAGAAACTTAAAAGGAATTCCAAGATAAAAGAAAGTGAGACTTGAAATTTCTAAGTAGTTCTGGTTGTCTTTAGTCACAGTCTCCAAGTCATTTCTCATAAGATGCTTTTTATCTTTGCCTAAGCCATGTTCCCATCATCTCTAAAGAAGTCTTGTTTATAGTATTTATAAATACAAACAGTTAATTTAGGAAGTTGATGTTTATCAAATTACATTCAGCACATAATATGTTCATAATGAACATGGAATGATGGGCTGTTTATTGTCCTTAAGAGTCAGGCAGACAGTGTACTTCAAACATAGTTTCCTCCTCTGTGAGAAATTTTAATACAATGTTTTTCAGAAAGATGATGAGGTGGATTAAATGAGATAACACTTGTTTCAGTAGTTTAGAACATGTTTCATGATTGGTTAGGGAATAGTTGGAGAAATGGGAAAACACAAAACTTCTTACCAAACCTCTATCGATTACTATGTAGTGGCCCATATGTATGTCATCATCCTCATTCTCTTCAACATGTGGACTCTTCTACTATATTGTTTACAATTGTTTAGTAATTTTATTATGACCACATTTTCTTGAAATCTCTAGTTTACTTCATTATTAGACTATAAGCTAGAATGATAGCTGATCTTTCCCATTCATTCATCTTTCTCCCTTAGTGTTTAGCCTATGGGTCTGAGCAGTCAGTAGGTACACAATTATGCTTTGAGTGAATACAAGAATAGATGGACAATGATGTCAGGATACATAGTATACTTCAATTTCCTTGGGTAAAATGTTTTTCCCATGTGGTTTTACAACCTGCCTCAGATGTGACTGAGCCCTCCATGACTCACTCAGCCTTCCAACCAAAAACACCAGGAGTGCTAATTACTGTAAAAAGCAAAGTATTCAAAAAGCAAAAATACTCTACCTACAGTAACTAAACAGAAACCACCTACCATCTAATTTCATGTTGGGCCATCAACCCCCAAAGAGCAGGAATTTTCCATACTCATAGAAGAAGATTGCATTCAACATGTGTCATAGACCATTTTGGAAGGTACTCAGTTTAAGAGCAAAGAAAGTGACATGACACAGCCCCATTATGATTTTATCAAAGTCCTGTGATGTGAACTACACTGGGTTACAGAAGAAAGAGAAGCCCATCCTTGACCTTGCACAATGTGCCACCATGTCTATCCTAGGGAGGGAAGGAATAATTCAAAGTGGCTGAAGAGACAAGAGGCCAACATGTTTTTGGTTTGAGGATTTTTTCTTAAGGCAAAAACAACTGCTTGCATTGACTGTTAAAGTTTTTAGCCTTAGAAATTAATTATTTCATCTATAAGAATGTACCATAAAAAGGTTGGGGTGGCATGACTTCAGAAGAAAGAGCGTGGTAAACTTCTGACGTTTGACTTTTAAAGATATTTTTGCTTCTTCTACAACACAGAAGCTGAAAGGAATCCTTCCTGTTTCTGTGTGGAGAGAATAGGTCGCAACCTCAATGCTGCCTTCACAAAGCCCACGAATGCCTTTATTCTAGTCAGAACCTAAGATGTCTAAAATGGAACCGGGTAGTTTCATGCCCTGCAGTCCTTTATTTTCCTTTCCTCAGAGTTATTTCTACCCGGAGTACCATAGTTCATGGGAAGAGGGGAGAAGAGCAGACTGGCCAGTGTAGAACAGGCTGACAGAGCAAGAGAGGCAGAGTACTGAATGGGAATAACAATGGAAGGTCAAAGGCCAGAGACAAGGCGGATTACAGAGACTGTGAGAAAATGAGGAAGGCAAGATGTGTAGCTAGAAATAGTGTAATGAATGGTACAAATTCAAGGCTAGTGGATTTAAGCTGTTGCCAACTGGAGCATACCATAGCAAATGGATTGAAGCTTGACTTAACATTTTCCTCGATCCGGCCACTCTTCCATACAGTACATGTCCAGGTGAAGCAATAGCTGGAGGATTCCTGAACAGCCTGGCCTGTTGGGACTTGCATTGTCTCTGTGCCTGTTAGTCATCTCTCATAAGATGCGTTTTATCTTTGCCTAAACTATGCTCCCATTATCTTGTTTATCATGGTTATGAGATGGATGGCATAACTCTGTACATCACACTTATGTGCATTCAAGACAGTAGGAAAAGAACAGGAAAACAGGCCTACTGTCAACAGAAATTTTCTAATGCTAATTTCTTAATGCCAAAATGACATTACTTGGAAATACCTGACAAGGAAGACTGGGTCATAGGCTAGTAGGCTTTTGCATCTTCTCATGTAGAGATAATCAGTACAGAGTTTAACTAAGGTGTAGGGAGCCAACATATAATGGGGGCCCCAACTCTGAAGGGGCACATCTCTCACCACTTGATCCATCCCATCCTACTCTCTATAGTCTTTTTTCCTTTTCTTTCCTTTTCTTTTCTTTCTCTCTTGTGATAAAGGGACCTTCATACCGAGCTCCATTGCCAGCCCTTTTATTATTATGTTTTTTAAATTTAAGACAATCTCTCTGAGGTGTTAAGTTTCCCTGGCTGGGCTTGAACTAGGGATCTTCCTGTCCCAGCCTCTCGGGATATTGTGATTTCAAGTTTGCCACACCATGCCTAGTTCTGTTGCCATTTATTAAAAGATAGAGATGCTCTAGGATTTCCTA
>PVIR01005797.1:26926-63519 GCA_004026965.1 Petromus typicus
GAACCCGGGTCCTTGCGCTTGCGAGACAGGCGCCGGAACCACTGAGCTAACTCCCCGGCCCCCGAATAAGTAATCTTAAGAGACCTTCGGCATACTTTCTTAAAGGGCCAGTATTGGAAGTGGGTCCCAGTTGCAAGCCTTAGAAACCAGCCTAATAAATTCATCTTTCCTGATGTTTCTTTCTCTAACTCTCCCTTCTCTTTCTTTTGCTTCCTGGAATCACTATGTAAGAACATATGTAGACTCTGCACCATGGCCTTGTCTATGGCCACTCATGGCCACACTTTGAGGAAAACTCACACTGAGATAAATCTAATAAAAGATGTCAGAGGCTCTTCTTTACCCAAAACTCCTTATTGGACTTAGGTGTTGACTAACAATCATAAATGTACTATGTCCAGGACAATTAGTGACACTGTAAAGCACTTGCAAAGCAGTCCAGTTACTTGCAAGTAACACGTCCAGTGGTGTAAACCATGATCTGTGTGGTGTGTGCTGTAAGAGTCCACAGATCTTGGTGATTGCTGAAATGAGGAATGGGAAGATCAAAGATGCGGGAATCTAGAAAAAAGCAGTGCTTTATAGCCTGGGTAACAAAGCAGATAGCATGTCATTAACAAAGACAGAAAATGCAGGGCAAAGCAGATAATAGAGATATGATATGTTGAATTTTAAACACAGGGAAAAGCAGAAGAGAAAGAGATGGCATATCGAATTGTAAATGTCTATAAATTATTCTGGTAGAGATATCTAATGGAAAGATGAGTCTAGAGATATGTGAAAAAAAATCAGTGCTGGAATATAGATGTGAAACTCATGAATATATAAAAGCTATGGGAATAAATTAGGTCATCATGTACAGAAAAGCAGGACTAATAAATGGGTTGAGGAACTAGGACCAGCAATGAAACTGAGGAGACCTGACTAGAAAGTTAGGAGAGGAATACAATGGGTATGTTTCTCTATTTATGAAGCCCAAGAAGGCTTACAGGGAAAGTGAAACTCACAGTCCTGATGTCTTTGAGAGGTGAGATAGTTGGATAGAGACAAGGCCTTCACCATCAATGATGTCAACAATCTCAGTTTTGGTAGAGGGGTAGAATCAGTATGGTACATTATTTTACTCACCTCTTCACACATGTTGGCTCAGTAGCTCTCAAAGTGGGACAGCAACATTATCTTCGTTGCTTATCAGTTTCTTCCGACAACCACAAGCAGATTCCTTGGTTTTTCCTTTCTCTGTCTTCCTTCTCTTCAACGATACTTTGATTTCTCTTTCTTCAATGTGAAATATTTCTATTCTTTCCTCCACATTTTAGTTTTCCATATGGGAGATGGTACAATTCCTAGGTTTCTTTGCACAGCAAATTCTGGTAAAAGGAACTGAATGTAAGCTCTCTGAATCACAGGGCAGTTTCCAACTGTATTAATTGACTTTGTAAATATCACCCTCTTTGGACCCTTGATCCATATATGAGATTATGTGGCACACACCAGGGAATCCTATTTAAAAAATTAAACAATAAGACATATTGACAAAAACGAAGACCTAGCTGCAAGTCCATATTTCTCAATTGCTTATTTTATATCTTCTTAGAAAATGATGTTTATTTTATCTTTAGAATGTCAAGTGTCATAAAAAGTCTAGTTCTGAATCTTGGGAAGAGTTAATTAAATGTAGAAGAATTACCAAAAGAACTGAAAAAGGTTTATGAGATGGTTATTCATGTCACATAAGATTAGAAGCAAATTGTGATAGGAAGGATGGTATAGGTGACAGTAAGCAGTTTAGTCTCGACATTCAGCAATTAGACTTTTTACTGGGGAGAATAAATTTTATACATAGAAGCTACTGTAATTAGGTGTTTGTCATCTGTAGTTGACTATAACTTAATTAATACAAAGGGTAAAAACAAAGAAAAAGTGCTAAAGCAAAAATAAAGAATGGCCAGAAAAATAAAAGGAGGATGAGAACAACATGTATAAGGAAGCCAATTAGGAGGGAAATGGAAGGGAACCACAGTATTAAATACAGTACTGGGAAAAGATGATTCATATTCATAAAAATATTATACTAAAAATAAATATATTGATTATTATGCATTATGCACACTAATTTCATGCTGCAAAAACTCTAGAACTTATAACTATTATTTCAAAAGACTTCATGATGCATTTCTTAATTCACTTTCAACTGAGGCTAATCTAAGTCACAAAATTTCATAAATTGTATTTCATGTTAAATTTGACAATAAGGACTATATTTCATAATAGATAGTAGTAAAGAATCAGCAGAAGTTCTAAGTGTGGAAAATGGAATCCATCAGTCTCTAACTAAGAAAAAGGGAATGATTTTAAATGGATTCTAAATTGTATGATTGTACTAGATTCTATTCTAGTTTTCAGTTCTAGATTGTTCTATCAGTTTTAATTCTGGAAGAGGATATTTATTTATATCTATCTTATTAACGGTTCAATTGTTAAAGGAGGATATTTCACAGAATGGGATTTTTTTTTTAGGTTTTTTTTGAGACAGGGTCTCGCTTTGTAGTTCAGGCTGGCCCTGAGCTCAGCCTCCAACTCACATCACAGCAATCCTCCTGCCTCTGCTTCCCGAGTGCTGGGATTATAGGCGTGAGCCACCTCGCCTGGCACTGCGGTATGTGATACTGATTGCTGCTGGGCGTGAGTCTCCATGCCCAGTATTGTATGTGGTTACCAAGGATCGAACCCGGGTCTTTCCACTTGCAAGACAGGCTCTGGAACCATTGAACTAAACCCCCGGCCCTGGGATTTTGTTTTTATTAGGACATGTGTGCAGTTCATAATGATTATGTTCATCATGAGATTTTACTAAGGGAATGTTTGTAACTGATTAAAATTAAAAATGAAATAAGAACATGTAGAACAACTTAATGACATTTTTAAAGCAGAAAGAGCATTTAACAAAAGCACAATTTCATATTATTTCCACCATTCTTTAATATTGTAATATATTATAAATTCATTACACTAATAATGTTCCAAATACACAAAATGGCCAGACCTGGTGCTGTAAGAAGACGGCTTCTCACAGTTGCCAAGTGCACACGGTACAATGACAGACTCAGGGAGAATGTCTGTTGCCCTCGGACTCCAGATCACACGTTGCCTGGGAAAGACTCCCAGCCTAAGCAGCTGCCACCCTCTGCGCGACCAATTGTTCTCCGGGATGGGGACATTTTAAACAAACTAGGCTTCTAGAACCTGCTCCATGTGTCAGAGGATCACAGTTAAGGAAATCTCAGGGAGCGAGACAACTTCACATGATGTTTCTACACAAGCTGTAGACAAGGACGTCCCTAAGATCTATCAGAAACAGGAGGAAAAAAATTAGAGGTCAGGTATAAAAAGTAAGTGCTAGGCAAAGTGTCAAGACAGATCATTTCCACACTTTTCATGGATTCACGTTGATGGTGATATTTCCAGGTGGTTTGACATTCTACTAGCCAGCTTTGCTCTATTCCAGTAAAGTTAAAATTGTATAAAGTAGTGAGTAGCCATTATTATAGCTGTGTAACCTACAACTACCCTAATTCTTTGATAGTTTCCTTAACTTCCATACATTGTTGATATTCATTAACATTTCCTTAATTGTGCCTATCTGTAATTATTTCTGACACCAAGCCCCAAAGACTACAGTTGTTTCTATCATGAATTCTCCCAGTAAATATTGCAATCTCCCACAGGGTATGCTTGCCTTCCCCTAAATGTTGGCCATATCTACAATATTTTGATTGAGCTGAGAGAGGTGGATGTTATTTATCTCAGTTCTCAGGGAGGAACTTACCATTAAATTGTATATAGATTTATTTTTCCCCAAGTTTTGGTGGCAAAACTTAATATTATCCACAGAATGATTTTTCATCTTTGAAGTCAGATTCACTGGAGAAGTAATGTTCATGGCTGGGCTGAAGGTATCCTAAGTACCGAGTCTTGAAATGATAGATTTATTACCAGTGAGACCAAAATAAATTATACTCATCAATCAGAGTGGCAGATATGCTGTGAGGCTTGGTCTGGAATTGTCTCTGTTGAGCCTCTGTCCTGACTTTAACTTGTTCTATATTCTGTCCTGAGAGCGCAGTGCCGTGGTCAAATGTGCAACCCTGGAGTCTGGAGAGCACGGTAGCAATGAGCAAGGCTGAAACCGGCTTGATGGTCATACCTCTAATCCCAGCACTCAGGACCCTGAAGTAGGAAAATCATAAGTTTGAGGTCAAGCTGGGCAATTTAGCCTGAACTTATCTAAAAATAGAAAGGGTTGAAAATGTCACTCAGTGGTAAAGCCCTTGCTTATCACACATGAGATTCTGTGTTCAATCCCCTGTATCAAGGGGGCACTGGATTCAAATCCTATCTCTTTCATTAGGGAAATATGGGAAATTATTTACTTTCCTTGGCTCAACTTCCTTCTTTATACAAGAATAATTCCTTCCTCCTAAGGTGGTTCTGCACTTTCAAGCTAAAAATTTATTAGAATGCCCATAATCAGTACTTTACCCTCTGAATTTCCCTTCCTTTCTTATTCTCCCCTAACCTGTTTTCTTTACTGTACTACCCAGCAGTTTGATTCTTTCTTCTTATTCTTAACAAATCTTCATATATTCATGTAGGATATCCAGAAAATCTTACAGTACTTGCATATCAAATCATCCTCATTTTTTTTAAAAATTGATCTTATTGGTACTTTTTACATATACATTATGATCACATTCAACAGTGAGGGTTTGTACCAGTACATGACACATCTTCATTCTCATTTCCTTTTCAAATATTTCCCACTACTTTTTTGGGAATTCCCTACCTTGGTAAAATCCTAAATTCTGGGTCAATTTAGATTCCTTTCCAAGGAATAAAGGCCAAGTCCTTTAGTAGTTGTTTGTGCTTTCTTCTTATGTAGAAAGGAGAGTATAAGCCTATTGTTTTCCTTATTTTCTGTCAAATAGCTAGTTTCCCCTTACTCATCAGAGTCTAAGTAATAGTCACAGTTTGATTTAATGACTGAACAGTGGAGACACATCCCTTGCGCTGGTAGCATTATAATGGTACGTGTGGTGACCAGTCTCAGTAGAAGAACAAATTCTTAAAAGCAAAGCAAATGCACAAGAGCAGACACTTGGGGGTCCTGGAACAGCGGGGCTTGGGGAGTCACCACGCTCTACACGGCAGCTGGAGCCTGTCAGAGCAGGCTCATGTGTGGCGGCTGAAGAGTCTGCTCATCCCAACCAAACTGATCAGATCTCATGGGTCTTTTACTACAATAAGGGGAGCATTAGCCAGGATGCCCGGGAGAGTAACTTCAAGTTCGAGGCCCTGTTTACACAGCACTTCTCTCATATCACTGTATGACAGATTAATGCTGAACGCCTGTGCATGATTTTTATTGGCTTGTACTCCAGTAGAGTCCGTGACTCAGCCATGGCCTCTGCGCCTCTGTTTTGCTATGCATCTCACAGCACCGTGTGTTAAGTGACATCATATTGTAAGGGGGACTTTGGGAGAATCCAAGACAATTATTTATAGAAAAATTAATATGAATATAAATGTACAGATGAGAATATGATTAGACTGTGGGTTTAAAAGGGAAGGTGGAGACCACAAAGAAAGTTACGTTTCTGGAACGCGGAATGATTTTTATGACAAATGTAGCCGGGAACAGCAAGCCTGTAGATCGGCAGTTTCTTTATCTGTACTGCCCCCTCATGGTGAAAGGCGTGAAGGAAAGAGGCCATTTGGAAGGGGAGATGGATGAAGGAGGATTCTGGAGCAGAGGCAACACATCAGATTAGAATCGAAATAGAAAAGGAAGAGGTCTTTTGTTTTATGCTGGAAGAGAAGTCAGAAGAGCCTGCTGGTGAGAATGTAGGGAGGAGCTGCTTTGCCGTCCATCTGTGTTGATTGTTGGGGTTGAAGTGGTTTCACTTTATTTTACATTGCTTGTCCTCACAGCACTGTGTAGGACGCTGTAATACTGACTTATACTACTCAGCTACGACTTTTCCTTCACTCCTATAATCTCCAAAAAAATGTAGCCTAGGAACTTGGATACAGTTCACAGCATACAGTTAGCAGAGATATTTGTAGACTAGCTCAGTGGCCAGGAGGAAGTCCTTGTGTAGGGCATTATATGCTTTTTAACTACTCTGGAAATTGACAGACAGAAAGAGCGCCTTGTTGTTTGCTTACAATTCATGCCCATTTGACTCCAGTGAGACAAGAAGGTCTACAATGAATGTCACATTCAAAGAGTATTTTGAAAATTAAAGAAGAAACACTAAGAAACAATCTTGGGGGAAGGAGAAAAATACTACGGGGGCTTTTTCCTGGTATTTAATCCTAAATTTCCTTGTAGCTAAGGAAAATCTAAAACAAAAAATAAAGCCAGAAGCTTGTGGAGTCTGCGAAGCCTAGAATGACCCTATGTCACAGATACACAGTTCTTGACACTATATGTCAAGAACTGATTCTAATAATCGTAGGCCCACAAACAGACATTGCTGTGGAAAGCACCCACAGTTCTCTTTCTAAGGGCGCTGGCTGACCTAGAGGTAGATGCGATGGGCGGTTCCCATTTGTCAGTGGGCCCCAACTCCAAGTAGGACCTCTAGTGGACCACAGAGTTATTGCAAAGTATCAGTGAAGTTAGATTCCGGATGCATCATTTCAAGGGCGAAAAGAATACTGTATTGTGTCACTGTTCCAAAATTTTTCTCCAAAATGAGTATGACTAAGCTCTAGACCAGAAAAATACAGATCTACATAAAAGAACTATCGAATTCATACTACCTTTTGATTATTGTACATTTTCTTAACTCAACATTAAAAATTGGATGCTACAAGTCCTTAGGTTTGGAAGAGTTGTAAGCCATCTCCGGTGCAGATGATAGTGTTACTAACGAAGCAAAGAAAGCAATCTCCCTCAGCCTCCCCAGTCGTGCTCTGAGAAACTCTTTTGGGCTCTGAGAGGAGCTCGGAGAGAGGCACCGCTGGCTGCTCTGCGGCTCTGTTCAGTAATCAGCTTTGCGGTTTTGGGAGGCCCGAGAGAACTTCAGGGCTCTCCACCCAGGGTACTTTGTTCAGGAAGCCTAAGAGACTTGTTGTGGTTTCGGAAATGACATGCTTGAAATTCTGGAGTTGGCACAAACTACTGCTCCCGCTGAGAGAGACAGCGGGAGGAACAGGGCGGCCGTAGGGGCTGGGGCCCGAGAACCGAGCTGTGGTTGTCTGCACAGACGACTGCTCTTCAGCAAGCTCGCAATTGCTCCATAGAGGCAAACACAGCCCTTTCATGTGGGCAACGAAAGAACTTTATCAGACAGACCGTCTCTATTCGCTTGAAATGTTGGGGTGAGATGGGAGGAAGTTGGGCAGTAAAGTGGGGCAGAATTTACAACAGCAGAAATCACATTTCTGTCGAATTCTCCTTTATCACACGGCGCGTCCCCACTGCCAGAGACGCCCCGTAGATACCTGTCTTGTTCTCTGCCACTGGCTGACGCTCCAGCTGAGTGAGACCCCCAAAGAGGGGAGGGGAGAGCTGCTCGAAGCAAGCTTAAATCACTTGCCACTACCCTCTGGATCCCGGCTGAGACTGGCTGTTTGAGGACAGTGACCAGTGGCGGCAAGATCACAAAACTAAAGTGTGTGTGCAAAGCCTCGTGAGGAGTGAAGCTGGCACACTGTGTCTGCCTCACATAATGCAGCGGTGCTATGAAGTAATCAACCCAAGCACCGTCCTAAAGACAGACCCGCGTGTTTGATAAATACTAAGATCACAGATGTCTTGTATTTCGTTGTATCTCTAAGTGTACTTATGGACACGTGTAAAGTTTGCCAAATTTGTGTCCCTCGTTTTCTATCATAACTTCTGAATTGTACCACTGGAAATTAATTTATTTGAATCAAGTCTTTCTTAGAAGGCAAATATTCTGGTGATAGAAATACAGAACTTGAGGTGTATCTGAAGACAGAGAAGAAGGTCAAGAAGGACAATAGAATACAAGTTAAAGACAGATTCTACTTACAGCTTGAAATGCTTGGACTAGAAACTGGACTCCATAGCCAAAAGCAAAGTGCTTAAAGACAGAATTCCCCACTGTACAGCGTCCATCTCAGTCTGATTGCGGCCCAGCCCTTCAGCTCCCCCTCTGTGTTTACCAAGCCCCCCAACAATCTGGGTGACTTGACTTAAAACTTTAAATTCTTTTTCCCATCTGCTTCAGCAAACCTGTCTCATAGACAGTGAATCAAGGAAATATGTGTTCACAATTTGACTCTGTGTAAGGCATTCATTTCTCTCTGTTTTCTCATATAAATGAATCTAGTGCCCTACATGAGTTCCTTGATACTAAAAACCATACTTTTTTCTTGCATTTTAACACTTCCTGGAAGCTTTTAAAAATGTGTGCTTTCAGAGCTTCTTGGCCTTTTGGCTAAGATCAACTGTAAAAATGAGTACTTTTCACATGGTAATTTTTTGTTTTGTCATCTCAAGAAAGTAATTAATAGCAAAAAATGGTATATTTTCTAATTGGTGGACACACAGAGCTCAAAAGATATATTATGTTTTGCTCTTCAGAAGAGATGAATGTGAGGGTTGAGTGTGACAGTTCTTATGAAAAGCTGGCTGTGGACAGTAACAGACAAGTGCACTGTTTCTGGATGATTCTTAGAGGGCTTGCTGTCCATTAAATGATTGTTCAAATCTTTCCCAAGGGCAGCCTTACAAGTCCTGCACAGTGGGCTCGGAGCTCCTTTCCTGCAGCAAGAGGCCATCATGGGTAGTTCCATAACTGAAAAACCATTGTGTATCATAGAATACCATGGATAGTGGAATAAAACTGAAAGAGAAAAATATTGCAGATACATGTTTTACAAACGTTAGTAATAAATATTAAATATACATTGTGTTTCCTAGATATTACATATTATAAGATTTTATAATATACATATGGAAGCATTATAAGTATTTCTTTTTTAGAGATTTTTCCTGTATAGTTTGGATTGGCTAAGACTTCATCACATATGAATCCAATAAGATTTTGATAGAAAACACCTTTTACTTTCCCCAGATATTACATAAAAATAAGGGCATTCTTGATTCCTCTGGGACCCATAAAGTGTCAAGGCTGTTAGAAGATGGAGATTGGGCTTCTGGCAGATAAAGAAAGAAAGGCTTGGGGACAGGCTAGCCACATAGCACCTCAACCACAACAGAAGAGGTCCCTGCTCCCAGCCTGGTCTTCTTTTCAACACATTATTATATAGCAGCTCTTCTCTCTAAAATATTGGGCTTAGGGAATACATGACCTGAGGCCTAACAGGAGTATAACTATCCAACATTTTGGGTTTCCAAAAATTTGATTTTCCCAGAGGTAGACAGTAAAGTTCTTGGCAGATCGAGATTCAAATTAAGAACCTGGACCTATGTCCTGTGAGAATAAACATAACTTTGCAGCTAACAAGGGAAAAGTCAAGAAATATTTATGGAGTGACTTCTATTTGCTAAGTTCCATACCAGGCATCAGATATGCAAAGATCTCTTTTCAAAAACCAAAGCCCTACCCCTGGAAGACAGTGGAAAATCCAGGAAAGTTTGCCTCTATTTCCCCCAGTTAACTAGCTCTTCCCTTCATTCTCCCACTGTTTTTTTGATTAAGATAAATCTTTGTAATTTCAGCTACTCCAGAGGCTCAGACAAGAGGACTACAAGTTTGAGGCCGGCCTTGGCAACATAGTCCTTGTCTCAAGACTTAAGAAGTAAAAATTTTAAAATAAAAAAAAAAGCATTTGGGATGTAGCTCAGCATTCCTGGGCTCAATCCCCACTGCTGGGATTATTTAATTAATTACGTCCAGGTTATGTAAATTATTTCTTAGTGGCATATTTTTAATTTCCAAGCACCTTGCTAGAAATCAGACATCCTCCACAGATGAGCAGGTATTATCTGACAAAGTCACTGGCCCCAAACTCTACAGCTAGCAACTAGCAGCGTTCTGCCTTGAATCAATCCTGATTGCAAACTCCATTATATTCCCAAGGGCTCCTCACTGTCTTCTTTTGTGTGTTTGTATATTCACCAGGATATGGATTCTTGCCTTACTTGATGGTTTGTGACTAAAACTGTGCAGTTAAATAGATCTTTTGAAGAAGCCTGCAGTGCACACATTTCTCTCATGCCTTCACCTTCTTTAACTGGGTAGGGACCTATATATTCACCAGCCAGCCATCCACCCATTCTTACACATATCATCTCACTGTTTCATTTTCTGTCTAGTGTTTGTTAGTAGCTATAATGTTATCATTTGAGAGCACATTCTGTGTGAACAAATTGGCCAAGTTTACAATGTGGCTCTTCCAGTTAACAGATGCGACAAGTTACTTAAATGAGATATGCTTCTTTCACCTAGAAAGTGAGAATAAGGACAGTACTGTCTTATAATGCTATGAACATAACATGAGGTAGTCAATGTAAAGATCTTAGGAAAGTGCCTGCTATGGAAGGAACACACCGTCTCCATCACTATTATTAATGTTATGTACCACCCGCTGGATCAGGGGCTGAAATTGCAAAGGGCAGTAGACAGGGTTATTGTTCCCAAGGCATGTGAGAGATAGACACCCATTCCGGTAGGCACAGGGCATGACAGGCAAGGGAGTTTGGCAGACTGGAGGGACCAAGGGATTCAGGAGGACTAGGCTGCAGAGTACCACAGAGATGAGAGTAAGATGGAGCCAGCTGCCTCTTGTTCCCGACAACTTTTAAGAAAGAGTTCTAACACAGCTGACCACATCCCTTGGATGCTCCTTGCTTTTCAGCTTTTCTCTCTGTTATGGCCTTTAACTAATAACAACATATCCAGCCTAGAGATGAGGTTAAGGTCGTGGGTCAGAATGCTTTCTTCATTATGCTTGGATTTCTAGGTAGAAGATCTGAATGGAGCATCCAGGTCCTGGATCTGGAAACTTCAGCCCATTGAGAGTGTCAGATTGTGCAAGTGGGATCCGACACATCTCCATTTGGTGGAAACTGAGTCTTGCAGTCCCCCGGTTGCAGCAGGCCCTTCTGGACCAGCCGCCTCCACACAAGAAGGGGAAAGACATGTGAGGAGCCCTCACCCCCGCGCTCTGCCCCACACCTCCCATCCCCCTCCACCCTCCTCACCCCTGGAGCCAGGCCTGGGGCGGGCTGCCTGCTGAGGGGCAGAGCTCTCAGCGCTCTGTGTTCGGAGGGGAGAATTTAAGTGACTCAACTCTCACCAATTTTTACAGCTATGCTGATATTCCCAGGGACTGTTTGTCCTCTATTTCATTTCCCCTTACAGTGTCTCAAGCAGAAACATGTTTTCTGATTATTCCATTTCAACTAATGCCTCATTCACCACAAAAATTAGGTATTCTTAATTTTGGTCTTCAATCGGCACTTTCCACAGGTTCTCTTAGTGGGAAATTCATGGCTGTAGACCCATAGATTTTCAGATTCCCCTTGAAAGTGAATTAAAGATGTCCCCTGAATGCCCCGGCCCGCAGGGTTAACAACATGGGTACCTAGAGGGGAGAGTGGGAGAAAATAGGACAGGAGGGACATGAGAAATTGAGACAAGACAGAAGTCTGATCAAGTCTCATTTATTGAAGCCCAGCAGGGTGTTTATATAGTATCCAGTAACAGGAAGGAGTCAAGGTATATGAGGTAGCCTGGGATAGGACAATTCTGACTGTGGAAGGGGAAGGGCAGGTTTTCATCCTGCTCCTAAGGAAGGCATGGCACTCAGAGAATGCGGAAGTCTCCAGGTGGATGTGACTCAAACGTCCTCGCTCATGGCTCCCCCAAAAGTCCCCCTTTTTTCTATTATAAAGATGGGGCAAATATTTCTCCATCCTTGCCCATCATCGGAAATCCTAGAGTGAAATATTCAGCTAGGATTCCTGTCTTAGGTTGGTACAGAAACTGTTTTTGCCCACAACTGGCTAGGCATGTCTTAGGTCAAGGATCGTAGGCAAAATCCTGTTGACCCATCATGGGATTACCTAGAAGCTTAAGGCTAGGCTCTTGTCTTAGGTTCGGGGTGGCCATGTCCTTCTTACCCATCTTTGGCTCACTGGCCTTGACCTCTACTGAGGTGTTCACAAGACTCTGTGTCAGCCATGGCAAGATGATGATAATGAACCTGTATAGGCTTGGCTTGAATAGCCTCTATTTGTGACCTTATAAACACCATGAGTCTATTGAAAACAAAGGGCCTGATGGCAGCCAACAGGAGTATGCTTATAAGGGGTCCTAACAAGGGGAGCAGAAAAGGAAGCAAGCCATTTAATCCTGACCACAAGGGATTATCAGCCAGTTCTTTTCTTCTCTTCTGTAGATCTTCTTGTAAAGTTTTTATTTTGTCTCGAACAATCCCAGACTTACTGGCATAAAAACAACACTTTTCCTGTAAAACTAAACACAAGCCACCTTGTTTGGCAGTTAGTAAGTCAAGGCCTCTCCTATTTTGGAGAACTACTTCAGCTAGGGAATCTACTTGGTCTTGGAGGTCTTGAATGGTTCCAGACAATGTCTGAATATCATTGATAAGTTGTTTGGACAGCTTATGATATTGTGTAAGGGAGACACCTACGCCGGCAGTCCCGGAGGCCACTTCCATGGATATCCCCAAGCCGACCGGGAGGGGGATAAATTGTACCACGCGATTATGGCAGGGGATGATGGTATCGAAGGTGGGAATGGGAATAGACTGATCTCCTGGCACAATGTCTATATTTGGCAGCAAGGAAGCAATAAGGCAAAGTCTTGTCTAATTCTGAGGAAGAAAAGTATGGGCCATATTGTTTCCGCATACAAAGATGGTATCTTTGGGTGCACAGGTCTGTGTGCTATTAATAACCTGAGTACAGTTATCAACTGTAAAAAACCCAACATCTATAGAAACTGTAGATGAAGGGAGATCCTGAATGCATATAAGCCTAGCATTATTGTCCAGGGTGGGTTGTACAATAAATCGGGAAATAGGGGTGCAGTTAGAAGATAGTAATTATAATTATAAAGGGCAACAGCCAGCGGTGCATGATTCATTAAGGCTATGCACAGCCGGCAATCTTGAGCTAATGTAGGATTGGTAATATTAAGCAGGTTAAAGGTGGAATGTAACACTGAAAAACTTTCATTTTCAAGATCTAACTTATGAAGTCTAGGCAAAGCTAAGGGATGGTAAGAAAGCTCAGGGTATTGATCTTGTATAATCTTGTCAATAGTCTTTTGAACTTTAATTTGCTGGACCTGACCTTGTGGGCCTTCAGACTCAGCTGGGCCAAACAATCGCTTGGCGGCAGTGGTAAGGCGGCTAACGAAGTCAGGGTAGGGTTCATCTGTTTTTTTCCTAATGTCTGCTAGAGACATTGAGGCAGTGCCTTTTTTGGGGGAGCCTTCTCCAGGCTCTGACAGCTGTGTTCTGTATTGTGCGAAGATCCCTGGGGCATAAAGCCTTTGGGCCTTGTTGGTATCATAGGGCCTATTGCCATTGAGCATATCAAATGTCCAATCAATGTTGGGAGCCGTTTCCTACAGTGCCATGGCTCTCCATGCAGAAGAGAAAAAGTCGGCCTGATTTCTGGATCAGAGCCCAACATTGTCTACTTTCCTCAAGGATAATTACTGTCTTTGCCAGATTAAACTAAGAACCTTTACACACCCTCATATCATATTAAATTAAGAATATTAGCGCCCCACCCACCAGTTCTTTCACTAACTTTTTCTTTTCTGTAGATGTGAACGAAGCTAGTCGGCTCAAGGGCAGTACTTAAGAAATGTATAAAAGAAGGCTGTTAAATAAACATAGCATTCATCCGATATTGACTGATGAGCCTTTCCAAGTCCCGCTGTCCTGTCTTTACTTATTTCTCATCCTGGCCCCTTGGCTCAGTCACCCCATTGCTCTGCCCAGCTGACACCGCAATACCCAGTGGTGAGACCCTGGCAAATCAACATTTTGGTCTGCCTCAGCGTTACGGTGGGCAGTATCTCTGCAGTTTTCAGCAAATTCTGATTTCCAGACTACAAAGTCTCCTCCAGAAAGTGTGGCATGAGCCAGTTGATGCCAGTCATTAAAGATTAACCAAAGGTCACTTAAATTTTCTTGTATAGAAAGGGTGAAGGGTGAGACAGGGCCATACTGGGTAACAGCAGTTTTAAGTTCTTTTAATGTCATGAAGCCTAAACGTTGGTATTCTCTAATTGGTTGAGGGGGATTAAACTGTCTGTTAGTTAAAAGATCAATTGACTGGAGGAGTTCGGTCACAGGAAAAAGTTCACGTTTGGGTGAGAAAGAAAGCACAGAAGATAGTTTTTGAGGTAGCGATCTAGGAGGCACTGAACTAAAGGTGACAGTCTTGGCAGGTGAGGCCTGAAGATGTAAGTTTTGTATCTGTAAAAGGAGAACATCTCAGCCCTGTACCAATTAAAGTGTGGCCTCAAGCTGGTTGACTTGGGCGGTAAACAAATCAGTCAGAAGGAGGCCAGAGGCAACAGGGAAACAGTCAAGGTTTTTAGGGGGAGTGCAAGAGGAAGCACAAAGGGAGGGGGTCACATATGGAGGCAGTAAAGATGGCGGCGGAGGTGGAGCTAAAGGAGATGGCGGGAAAGAAGAGGAAGAAGGCAAAGAAGATGGCGGGATGAAAGAGTTTCAGTCTGAACTTCTGCGGTCTGATAGGCGGTCAGTGAAGGATAGAGGGAGGGTAGGAGGGGGCTTTGTAGCCAGAGCTTCAGAACCAACATCAATTACTTTGCCACTGGATTTTTTAGGAGCTTCTACCTTCTTTTGGGGGGGACTGCGCTGCTTTGTTTTACACTCTTTCTTGTCATCGCTATGGAGGAATATAAGGTCTGTTTCTTCTTGTTTGGGAAGAAAGCGGGAGGGGAAGAGTTTGAGGGGAAGAGGCGTGACTGGCAGCCACAGAGGGGGGCTGACTCTTATCTTTTTCAGTTTTAAGGTAGGCATTACTCTCTTTTAAAAGACGTCTAACATCAGGGAGAATGGAGTGGACAGTTAAAATTTCATGAATGAGATTCCAATAATAAAAAGAGGTAAATGGAACGTTTTCTGGCCACAAAACACGGTAATAGTCATTAAGACAGTCACCGACACGTTTCTAGTGTTTTTCATTGATAGTTTCCTCTTCTGGTAACCATGGGCAGACTTCTCTCACATACTGAAAAAATTTTATCAAATCTTTTTTGCGAACCTTACTCCTCATGTCCTAAGTGAATCTTTTAAACCAACAATGAATCTTTCTTGTGAGCTAATTTCCTGTCCCATTGTGAATGCCACACCACTTACCTCAACCTTTTTGCAGGGCGCATGACCCCGCGACGGCTATCTCCTCAGCCTTTTCACAGGGTGCGCAATCCCACGACGGCTATTCATCTATCGGCTGCACAGCTCTTTCAGTTACATGTCAGTTGGCGTCTCCTCACAGATTCTCCCGTTCCTCTGCCGCACGTTGGGCGCCACTTGCCCCAGCCTGCGGGGTTAACAATGTGGGTACCTAGGGGGGAGAGTGGGAGAAAATAGGACAAGAGGGACACGAGAAATGGAGACAAGACAGGAGTCTGATCAAGTCTCATTTATTGAAGCCCAGCAGGGTGTTTATATAGTATCCAGTAACGGGAAGGAGTCGGGTATATGAGGTAGCCCAGGACAGGATGATTCTGATGGCAGAAGGGGAAGGGAAGGTTTTCATCCTGCTCCTAAGGAAGGCATGGCGCTTAGAGAATGCGGAAGTCTCCAGGTGGATGTGACTCAAACGTCCTTGCTCATGGCTCCCCACACCTGAACGGGTTGATATTTTCCAGAAATTGTTCAAAGCCAGTTGCCATATTTATCTTCAAAAGGACTTTTTGTAGGTCATAACACTCGGGTGTTTCTCTGTTACCTTCATCTTGCTTTCTGTTTTGGGGTGTAACATCCTCCACGAGGTATTTTTGGCAACATTGTGAGTCAGTCTTCTCTTTATTTTTAAGGCAATCCGGTGATTTATCTTTATTGTGGTGGCCACAGTCACAAACATGGCTGTTGCTGTTTTGTATCACTGAAGGTGGAGTTAGGGAGGCCGGTCCGGGAAAGTTATCCTAAGGGGATTCAGCTTTCCCATTTCTTCTTTGTGATTTCTGCTGTCTATCACACTCCTGTGAAGTTTCTTGACCTACTGTTGACATCAGCTCTGCTTGGGAAGAGCATGTTGACATCCACAGAGGAAGACCGGCACTGAAAAGCAATATAATCCTGTGCCTCTTCATATTCTGTAGTGACAGTGGCAGAGCTTCACCTACCCTGTGTTCCTGCCAAAATGCTAAATCTGGATCAAATGCCAAAAATGGGCAGGCATGTTCAAACTAAGAGTTTGCCAATCAGCAGAACGAAAGGAGGGAATTGTTCTAGGTTAGCTCCCATGATATGAGTCTTGGACCAGCAGCAATGCATAGCCTAGTAGCTTATTGGAAAGCAGAATCTTAGAACTACCACATCAGGATCTGCATTTTCACAAGATCCTCAAATGATCTGCATGTACCCTCAGTTCTGGGAAGCGCTGATGTCATGTGTAATTCATGCCCAAATTTCCCTAATTTTCCCAGTGATAGTTCTTTGACTATTCCCTGCCCTCCCCTCTCCCTAATTCTGAATCTAGTCAAGTGTTACATATGGCATTTAGTCATCAAATCTCTTTAACCCTTTTAGTCTAGAATTGCAGCTCTAAAATGTGAGCAGCATCAGAATCACTTGGAAGTTTTGCTAATACACCTATTGCCACCCTATGCCTTTAAATTAGTTCCTAACAGTGACATTAGACACTGCTCACCTTGTATCCACAAAAGCTGGAGTTATTACAGTTTTAAATTTCCAAATGTGATAATGATGATTACAGAGGGGAAAAGCGTTTCCCCCCCCCTTTGGGAATTCTTACTGAAGTATTTAGAGATCAAATGTCACAATAGCTACAACCTAAATTTCAGCAAAATAAATCAATAGGTAGCTGTGGTCTCTGCTGACTGGGTCCAGAATACTTTGAATCCAGAAGAAATGAAAGAAAGAAAAGCAGAGCACAGGGGTCCAAAAGTCTTTGCAGATGAAAGGCAAACTATTTTCACAGGCACGGTGATGTAGTGTACAACCACAAAGGAATACGTCATCCCAGCACCCTCTGGTCATTCTTTCTATCTCTCTACCCTTCCTCTCCTTCCTAACTTGTCTACCCTCCTGTCCTTCCTGCTCATAAACTGCAAAGCGCAGACACAGCATGTAGAGCAGGCTAAGCTAACTATGCAGTTGTGTCTTTCCTCACAGAACAAGCACCAGTGTAGAACAGGAAGGTCACTGCACAGTGTCTCCAGGTTCATCTGACCCACCACATCCTCTGTCAGGATGGTCCCACCAGGTTTTCTTTAATCTGTCATGTTCAGTCTTCTGAACACAAAGGACACCAAGTCAGGACAACTTGAATGGCTGCACTTCCAAGATGATCTCCAACAGGTAGGTGGAGGGTTGCATCATGGATGTTTGAACGGCCAGAGTATATGTAGTAATAACAAACATCGGTGAACACAGATGAACTTAGCTGAACAGTGGACATACTGAACAAACAACAGTTGAGGGCACAAAAACTTTCCTTCTACTTCTTGGGTTCATAGCCTTCAAATTTGTAAATCGACCTCTGGAAAGTAGATATGTGAGTGAAAAGGCCCACAAGTTTTATTTTGTTTCTTCTTTAAGTGAAGGAGGGTTCCTAGAAAAGAAATTACAACACCTACGAAGGACCAAGGGGAGAATCAAGGCAGCTCGGGCACGAAGCTCACCATACAAGCTTATTAGGGCAGACATTTTTCAACCAGAGCTCTAAAGCTTGTGGTTCTGATTCAGAGGCCGGTTTATGCCCTGACTTTACTTTCCATAGCAGTAGGAGAGGACCCTTCTTATGATGCCATTGTCAGTGTGCTGCATAAACTGTGTACTTCAGCTGGAAATGCAGAGTCCCCTGGCATTAGGCAAAATGTGACACAATTGGAACATTTCATTGTTCCTTGCATTTAGGTATATAATTCTAAGCGAACAGTTTTGCCGGTAACTTGCACTATTTCCAAGACTACTCAGTTCCTCGATATCTAGATGCTTGCTGCCTTTCTTTCCTTCTTTTTCTGGTGGTACTGGGGATTGAGCTTGGGACCTTCACACTGAACTACATCTCCAGTTCTCATTTGAAAGACAGTTTTTGAGACTAAGTCACTGAAATATCCAGGCTGGACTCAAACTTGTGATCTTCCTGCTTCAGCCTCCCAGGATGCTGGGATTATATATGTGCTATGACACCCAGCTGGATGCTTAACAGCATTGTGGGGAACTGTGGACAGCCTCTTTGGATTTAAGACTTACTTACTGGCATTTATTTACTTGGATTTAAGGATGTCTTCCCTACCCTAAGTAATCTTCAATTACAAGAATTATTGTGGGACCACCCTGTTTTCTGCATGCTAGGATTGTGGGTGTGAAGGCTCAGTAGCAAATAAAGGCGCAGTTCAGGTTATGGGCTCTTCTGTTCCTGCTTCTGCTGCTGCAGTATTTGGCCTTTGGCTGCTGCTGCTCAACATAGCAAGAGTCAAGCTCAGGCTCAGCCTTTTTCTGAAGGCTCTGACATTGTTGTTGGTTGTTGCTAATCCTTTTGCTGTGGGACTCACGGGGGACTGGAGTTTGCCATGAGAATTCTGGCTGTGTCCTCTCCCTTGGACTCCCACATAGCACCTCTTGCCTCAGTGGACTGTTTGGCTGGGTGGGCCAGGCCAAGAGCCCTGCACAGGAAGTAATGGCACTGATAGCCTCTGACCCCCTGCCACACGTGCGTGCAAATGCATGAGAGTTACTGGCTCACTGTCAGTCACCAGAGCTCAGAGTTTAGATTGTTCCTCTGCAAAACACAAATAGCTGTTGCATTCCTCACTGGTTTAGTGCAAGAGATAGTCCTAGCTCTGCTACTTCAGTCATGAAGGAAATAAACCCTGAACACATTAATGACCCACTGTCTGGCTCAAAATGTCAAGAGTTTTAAGGTTGGAAATCCTTCTTTTAGTAATTCTTACCATCCCTTTAGCCTACAATAAAATCTTTAATCTCTCTTCCCAGAGATACTGTCTCATGCATGAAGCATGTTAAATATACTGACACATAGTAAGTAATCGATAAATGTTGGGATTTTGGGTCAGTGTCGGCTTTTTATTTCTTTCTCTTATTTGGCAGTAAAGTTTATTCTCTTTCTATCTTAGTGAAAACTTTGATCTTTGAGAGCTAAAACATATTTTGCATTTCTAAGTCTTTCCTCTTAGCTGCCAGTTGTAGGTAACTCGAGAAACCCAATTGTCATCTAGCTTTTACTCACAACTACTCTGATACCCTGTGCACTACTGACCCTCAAAGCTAATGACCAGATACTGGGAAAATGAGAGGAATTTGGTCCTCTGGGGCCCAGATTTCCTCTGCAAATCTTAGCTCCCTCTCAGCACCCACTCTTCCATTAGTTCCTAGATTTTACTTTCTTACTGATTTCTTCAATAGTTCTTTCCTCCTAGGTACAGGCCTTCTTCACTTGTTGCTCACCCCACCAGAGACTGACTTCCCTGACCTGAGCAGTCAGGAACCTCCATCTCTCTTTTCAGTTGGATCTTTCCCAAATAAAATGCCTCTGTGGCTTCCCTTAGCTTTCAGGATGAACTTCGCACTTCTTGATGCATCGGGCCTTTTGCAGTTTGGCTCCCTCTGCCTCCTCTGGGTCTCTCTCACAGTTACTCCATGACACACTGTGCCCTTCCACACACCATGCTCCCCGCTTCAGGCTCCATCTTTGCCCCTTCAGCTCCTTCCTTCACCCCTCACTATGCCAACTCCTACTTGTTCTTCAAGTGTTCAGCTCTGCCGGAAAGCCTTCTGGACTCCCCAGGCTATCACAGTAGCTTTAATTATCAAATAAAATGTGCACACAGTGAAGTACACAAATCTTAAGGGCATGATCCAAGGAGTTTTAATAAATGTATACACTGGCCGGGAGTTAGCTCAGTGGTTCCGGCGCCTCTCTTGCAAGTGCCAGGATGCCCGGGTTCAATTTCCCAGTAACCACATACAATACTGGGCATGGAAATCATGTCCAGCAGCAATCAGTACCACATCCCACAGTGCCAGGCCTGGTGGTTCATGCCTGTAATCCCAGCACTTGGGAGGCAGAGGCAGGAGGATTGCTGTGATATGAGTTTGAGGCTAAGCTGAGGGCCAGCCTGAACTACAAAGTGAGACCCTGTCTCAAAAAAAAAAAAAAAAAAATTATACACACTTATGTCACTATACCCCAATCAAAACAGAAGTTTTCTGTGCTTCCTCTTAGCAATCCCCACTCCCAGAGGCAATCACTCTTCTAATTTCTGTCATCAAAGATTGGCTTAGCATGTTCTCAGAACTTCTATAAATAAGGCCATCTGGTACATGCTCTTTTGTATCTGTTGAGGATCAGAAAATGATGCCATGAAGTGTTGTCCTTTGACATGTGCTGAGCAGGCATTTCAGAGCTGTTTCCCTCAGTCCCTCATCCCCTGATCTCTGGAATCCTTGTACTCTTGAAATTCTGGGAGGGTCTTTCTCTACATTTCTTTGCCTAATTAAAGGAAGTTCCTTTCTGGAAAGAATGGAATTGTCAGGACACTTCATTAACCAGGGAGGATTAATCTCTGCAGAAGAGACTGAAAACTCAAACACCACACCTGAAACCCAGAGGAACTTTGTCCTAGGCCAGCATCTGTTCTTGTTTATTTGCCCTTAAAAGCCATTTATGACCCCTCTAAAACTGTCTATGACCCCCTATTCCTCCCTTTCCCTTTTGAAGGGAGGCACTTAAGTCTCAACCTTGTGGCCTTGGCTTGAGCGCTTGTATCTTATATGTCTCCCATATACATGTGCATCTTAATAAGTGTGTATGCCTCGTTTCCTGCTAATCTATTGGTAGTGTATTTCAGTGGATCTATAGTTTCACAAATCTTCCCTTCAAAGGAAAACAGGAGGAATTGTTTTTTCCCCTAACAACTATACTGTATGTTTCACTAGTTCATCCTCTTTTTTAATTGCTGAGAAAGTCATTGTATAAACATATTCTAGTTTGGTTAAACATTCAATAACTTCTGGATGGGCTCTTGAATTGTTTTCTGTTTTTTGGCTGTTAGGAATAAAGTTTCTGTGATCATACCTAGCAATTTTTGGCTCATGTTTTCATTTCTCCTGGGTTGGAATTAGGGAAAAAACAGTATAGATGTAGAGTTAATTTTAAAGAAACTACTAAACTGTTTTCCAAGCAGCTTTTATACCCATTTTCACAGTATGTGAGTTGCAGTTTCTCCAAGTCTTGCTAGTAGTTGGCTTGCTAGTCTTTCTAATTTTAGTTATGTATTTTTCTTACATTTTCCTTATGTTCAACAAACTTGAAAATCTTTTCTTGGGTTGTGTGTGTGTGTGTGTGTGTGTGTGTGTGCGTGTGCATACTGATGGAGTGACTTTTTCAAACATTTTTCTCACTTAAAAAACCCAGATTTTTAATTGATTTGTAATATATGTTCTAGATATAATTTCTTTGTTAAATATAAACATTAAAGATTTTCTCCCAGCTTTCCTTTTCTATTCTTAGTGTGGTTTTTTGTTTTGTTTTTGTTTTTTGTTATTTTGAGACAGGCTCTCGCTTTGTAGTTCAAGCTGGCCCTGAACTCTCTGTATAGCCCAGGCCAACCTCAAACTCACAGCAATCCTGCTGCTTCTGCCTCCAAAGTTCTGGGTTACAGGTGTGAGCCACCATGCCTGGCACTGTAATATGTGGTACTATGGATTGAACTTGGGACCTTGCACTTGCCAGGCAGATGCTGGAACCACTGAGCTAAATCCTTAGCTCCACTTTTTCTTTTTATTTATTTATTTATTTTTTGACAGGGTAGCACTTTTTGTAGTTCCAGCTGGCCCTGAGCTCACTATGTAGCTCAGGCAAGCCTCAAACAGCAATCCCCCTGCCTCTGCCTTCCAAGTGCTGGAAGAACAGGCGCGAATCACCCCTCAGCATTGTTGTATGTGGTTACCAGGGATAGAACTAGGGGCCTTGGACTTGCAAGGCAGACGCTGGGACCATTTGAGCTAAATTCCCAGCCCTACCTTTTCTATTTTTTTTTTTGAGACAGGGTCTCGCTTTGTCGTTCAGGCTGACCCTGAGCTCAGCCTCAAACTCACATCACAGCAATACTCCTGCCTCTGCCTCCCAAGTGCTGGGATTACAGGCATGAGCCACCATGCCCGGCACTGTGGTATGTGGTACTGGTTGCTGCTGGGCGTGAGTCTCCATGCCCAGTATTGTTATGTGGCTACTGGGGATCGAACCGGGCCCTTGCACTTGCAAGACAGGCACCTGAACCACTGAGCTATACCCCCGGCCTCTACCTTTTCTATTCTTAAAGGTATCTTTTGATGAGTAAAATGTTTTCATTTTGATGAAATGCAATGTATTTAACATCTTTTTATAACTATTGCTTATTGAGTCTTAAAAAATTTTATCTTCTAAAACAGACAAAATTTTCTTAAGAAATTTTGTTTACTAAATTTTCTCTTCTAAATTTTTATAGCTTTAGACTGATGGTTGAGCTCAAATTAACTTTTTATGTGATATAAAGATTCATTTTCTTTCTTGATGTTAATTGAGTTTTCCTAAAATCCTAAGTTTATTAGGCTTTTCCTTCTCCATAATTGTCTTTTCAAATAGTCATGCATTGCTTAATATAAGAGTACATTTTGGGAATGCCTTGTGAGATGACTTTATTGAGTGAACAGCAAAACCAGGCAGCTACAATGACACCAGGAGATATGACTTAATCGAATCAACATGAAATATATCATCTCTCATTGACTAACCTGTATCACACAACATCAGTGTATTAATCCTGCATATATATGCAAGTCCATTTTTGGACTCTGTAATCTGTTCTTTTAATCTATTTGTCTGTTTTTTATACTCATACTGCATTGTCTTTATTAACTTGAAGTAAGTATTGAATTCAAGTTATATAACATTTTCAGGTTTTTTTCTTCAAAATCACTTTGGCAATTGTAGCTATGCAGAATTTCTATATAGATTTAATAATCAATTTCTATAAAAAATTCTTATTGAAATTGTGAATGTGATTGTATTGCATTGAATTTATAGACCAAGTAGGAGAAAACTGACTCTTAGTAACACTGAAAGTTTAAATCCATGAACATAGTATTCCCCATTTGTTGAGGGAACATCCCACAGTGATGTAGAGTTTTTAGTCTAGAGGTTTTGAATAGGTTCCTATTAAACTGGTATTAAGTGCTTTCTATCTTGATGCTATCATGAATAAGATTTGACTTTTTCCTTTTCTAGGGTTTTTTTTTTTTCCTTGCTGGTATATATAAAACTAAAATTGATTTGTACAGTGATATTGTGTATAGAGAGCTTGATAACTTTATTAGCTCTTGTATGTTTTTTAGATTCCATGGAATTTTCTATGCAATCAGTCATATCATCTATACATTGAGGTAGCTTTATTCTCTGCTTCCTTTCCAATGTTGGGTATGTGTCTATGTATATATGTGATCTTATTATACTCATTTGCTCTTTAAACACACTTTCAGATAAAAGTGATAAGTAAATATTTTTGCCTTGCTCCAGATCTTGGTAAAAAGTTTAGTATTTTGCCATTAACTTTAGTATTAGTAATAGCTTTAAAAAAATTTCCCCCTTATAACAATATAGAACTTTTCTAGCATCTTAGTTTCCAGAGATTTTTTTTTTCCTGCTGTGAAATTATGAGCAGGTATTAAATTATATGGCAAATATGTTTTTGTATCTTTTAAAAAAATTCTCTTTTGTTTGATAAATAGAATAATTGCATTTTTAAATGTTAAACAATTTATATTCTTTGCATGAGCCACAGTTGATTATGAGGTAATAAATCTTCTTATATGGCACAAATGTCTTTAGCCACACTATTATGGTTGTCTCAATGTCCCCAATCACTAGCAGACACTTCCCTTTCACAGTCATTTTGACTTCAGGGAAGAGCAGGAAATCAGAGGGTGCCAGATCTAGTGATGCATGAGGTAGACGCAGACATACTGGAATGTTTCTATGTGCTTTCCTTTCAGCAGCATTCACTGTATTTTCTTTTATCATATCTCATAAAGACACGCATGAAAGAATGCTCCAGAACTGCTACAGAGAGTGATAAGAATCCTCCATAAGTGTTTTTGAAGAACTAGGGCATATTTTGTGAGGGGTCAATGGCATTGTGTCCTTTTTTTTTTTTTTTAAGGTTTTTTGAGACAGGGTCTCGCTTTGTGGTTCAGGCTGGCCCTGAGCTCAACCTCAAACTCACCTCACAGCAATCCTCCTGCCTCTGCCTCCCGAGTGCTGGGATTATAGGCCTGAGCCACCATGCCCGGCACTGTGATATGTGGTACTGGTTGCTGCTGGGTGTGAGTCTCCATGCCCAGTATGGTATGTGGTTACCGGGGATCAAACCCAGGTCCTTGGGCTTGCAAGACAGGCGCCGGAACCACTGAGCTAACTTCCCGGCCCAATGGCATTGTGTCTTTTACTGTAATAGTTTTTTTAAACTTTAAGTGATCCAATATATATATCTTGTATATCATATGAAGGATATTAGCATTTGATTTTCTTCTTTTTGGAAGTCTTTATTAAGGTTTTGGCGTCATTATTATGCTAGCCTTATATAGTGAATTTGGAAGCAGTCTCTCATCCTTGCATTCTGAAACAGTTTATGTAAACTTGATATCATTTATTTGATAAATTATTAATTGAATTTACCAGGAATCTACCCAGGTCCACAGAGGTATGAGTTCCATTCCTCCTTTAACAGGTACAGAGTCCTTCAAATAATCCATTTCTTCTTAGATCAATTTTACTACATTTGTCTTTCAAATAATCTGTCTACCATATCTAATTTACTGATTTCTTGATATAAATGTTTTAAATCAGCATTCACTTATTATGTTAATAAATACGGCATCTGTAGTGGTGTCTCCTCTTTCATTCAGTTTGGTTTATCCATACTTTCCTTCTAATTCAATAGCCTTGCTTGGAATTTGTCAAGTTGGTTAATGTTTTAAAAAAATATGTTTGACTCTTCTTAGTTTTCCTATTTTTCTGTTTTTATTTCATAGATTTTTGCCCTTTTATTCTTTTCTTTTACTTGCAGCTTATTTGCTGTTTCTCTAGTCTATAATGGCATCTTAGATAATTGATTTTAGCCCTTTTTTCAAATATGTGTATACTCTGTACACTGCAAAGCTGAACATTTTCCTAAACACACTGCTCTAGCTGCATGCCACAATCTTGCTGTGTTCTGCTCTTACTGTTATAATCTAAGAGATCTTCCTGGTGTCCCTTATGATTTCTTCATTGGCTTAAGACTTATTTTAAGACTGTTAATTTCCAAATAGTTGGAGCTCCTTTACATACCTTTTAATATTAATTATTCCTAATTTTATTTTATTTTGATAAAAAATACATACTCTAAGGTTTAGACATTCATTTCCTTTGAAATTTATTGAGATTTATTTTAAAACTGAGGAAATGTGACCTCTGTTGGTGAAGGTCCTGTGTGGCACCTGAAAGGAATATGTATTTTGAAATTGTTGTGGAATGTTTCAGAAACAGTGGTCAAGTCAAGCTGTTTGGTTGTGCTATTAAAATATTTTTTCACAAAATGGTTTTGTATCTAGTTATTCTATCAATTACTCACAGAAATGTGTTGAAATCTCTAGATCTTTCTGCTTGTTTCTTTAATTTTGTCAGTATTTGCTTCATACACTTTGAAACTCAGTTAGATAAATAAACATTTTTAATTGTTATGCTTTCCTGATAAAGTAATTCCTTTATCACTATGAGATGTTCATCTTTTTTCTGACAATGGTCCCTACTTTGAAGTCCACTCTTTCAGGTTCTGACGACTATACATACCTCTGTTAGTTCATTTTACCTACCTGTCCTTTCCGTCCCTTTACTCTTGAACCTATCTGTGTTCTTGTACTTAAAATATGTCTTCTGTAGAAAGTGTAGTTGTCTTCTGAATTTTCATTCAGTCTCTCTCCACTGTTAGCAGAGTTCAGCCCATTTTCACTTAATATAATAAAGTATCATGACTGGGTTTTTGTTTGTTTGTTTGTTTTTTGAGACAAGGTGTCACTTTGTGGTTCAGACTGGTCCTGAGCTCACTATATAGCCCAGGGCAGCCTTGAATTTACAGCAATCCTCCTGCCTCTGCTTCCCAGGTTCTGGATTACAGGCACCACACCTAGCAACTGTGTTTAAATCTATAACTTTCCTACCATTTTCTCTTTGTCTTGTTTTTTGTTTGTACATTCCTTCTTTTTTTCTTTCTTTTGGGTTCATTTAATATTTTTTATGATTTTTTTAAAAGCCCTGAGCCATGTAATTCAATTTATCTTCACTATATTCTCTGTCCTGACAGAGATAGAGACAGACAGACAGACAGATATAATTACCACAATAAAGGGTCATCATTTTTAGGTTTAAACAGATATGTTTATAGAACTAACTGAGAAAAGGAAAAATACAACATTTTATATTTATTCACATATCTACTATTTAATGACCCATAGTTCTTGTTTATTCCTATATGTCTAACTTTTCATCTGCTATCATTTCCTTTAGTTTAAACAACTTCCTTTGCATAATGTAAAATAAGAAGTAAAGGCCCCAAAGGGTGCTGGAAGTAGGGGGCAGGGTGGGGGAAAGGAAAAGAAGAAAAAATCTGAGAAAAAAAGGAAAAAACAGAAATAAAGTTTTTATAAATAAGGAGGGTTGGAAAGGGAGGAACAGATAGAGGGCAGAAGAATGGGGAAAACAAGAACCAAGATGCTCCACATACAGGTACAAAACCCCAAGATGAATGTGATCATAATGTATACCTAAAATGTACCAATGAACTTAAAGAAAAAAATTTAAAATAAAGAACTTCCTTTAATCCTTCTTGTAGGGATTCTGTTGGCTCTTTTAAATTTGGAAGTGCCTTTATTTTGAAGAGTATTTCTACTAGGTATAGAGTTTTAGATTGACATTCTTACTGCAGTACAGGAGATTGAACTCAGGGTGCTATATCCTTAATCTGTATCTTCAGCCCTTTTTAAAAATTTTTATTTATTTGTATTTTGATCCAGAATCTCAGTATGTAGTCCAGGCTCAGGCTGGCATCAAACTCACTGCAATCTTCCTGCCTTAGCCTCCCAGGTCCTGGACTACAGGTGTGTGCCACCACATCCAGCCCAAACTTATATTTATAAAAGAATATCAAAGATGTATTTTAAGGTATTCTATTTTTCCTTGGTTCTGATGAAAATTCAGAAAATTCATCACTCTTATTTTCCCCTGTATATAATGTACCTGTGCCCCCTTTGCATGCTCTCAAATTTTTACTTTATCTTTGGTCTCAGAAGTTTGACTTTGAAGCATAGTTGTGACTTTCTTTTACTGTTTGTGATTTCTAAGCTACTTGGAATTTCTACGTAATGTTTTCCACAGACTTTTCCTGGTAAGTGTGAGTTCCAAGTTTGATTCCCTGGTATGAAAGAAACAAAAAAAAAGCAGCTATTCTTGGCTTTCTCTAAAATAATGTTTTTCACCCAGAGTGGGAACATTTTGATCACTATTTCTACACCTGGGTTGTTTGTTTGTTTGTTTGTTTTTTCTTTTAGAGTTTATTTATTTTGCTTCATTGTCTTCCTTTTCTTCCTCTGAAAAATTCCAATTTCTTATATTAGACCAATTGATACTATTTTATGTTTATTCAAGGTTCTATATTCTTTAGTTTTCTTTCTGTGTTCTTTAAAGGTGAAAGTTAAAATATCTGTTTTTTAAAGTTCACTAATAATTTACTCTGTTTTTTAGACCTGTTAAACCAATTAAATTAATTTTTTCTTTCTGATGTTATAGCTTTTTGTTCTACAATTTCCACTGTTCTTATAATTTGTGTCTGCTGAGGTCCTATTAATTCCTTATGACCACATTTATGGTGGATGCTTTACAGTAAAGTTACCATCTACCAGTCCTGTTATTTGGGTTATCCTGGATTGGTGAGTGCTTTTTCTTCTTTTGAGAATGAGTGACATTTTCCCTTCTTTTGTTTTATTCTGGTGTGATGTGCGATACTTTGTAGACACTCTACATTCTACGGTATTTTTTCTCGAGAATATTGATAGCTATTCAGGTGAGCACAACTGGCCCTGCAGACTTGATTTTACATTTTGTTAACAGTTTGTTTTTGTTTTGTTCTTGGTCTCAGGGTGAATTCCTAAGTGCTTACTCTCTTTCAGGTTTCAGGTGAAAAGCCTCTGGCATTAACTCAGTCTTCTAATGTGCAGATGTGCCAACTTCTGTGAAGCCCAGCTGTGCCCTCTGTCCAGTCTCCTGGATGTCACTGTGAAGTGTCGGCCTGGACATGTGCCCAGGGCCTGCCCCTCGGCCTGTCCAAAGAGTTGAGGTAGTTCATGGTCAGCTCCCAGATATTCGGCCGTGCTAAACAGTATCTTTCAAATCAGTGTTCAGGGTGCTGAAGACTGCTACACGCCTTCCGATTACTTCAAACCTCAGGGACTGAACAGGGCCCCGAGGTAAAAACCAGATCCACGTAGATCTCACTTGAGATAATTTGCTTCTTTCAACAGACAAATGTTCTCCAGTCTTGCGCATATTTTGTTGTTCTCTGTGAACTACAAACAGTGGCTTTTCATATTCTATCCATTCTTATGTGACGATTGGTCTAGTAAAAACTACTCTACCATTACAGAGCTTTACCATAATATTCTGAACATTCAACTGTTGTACAGTATGTCACAGTGTATTCAATTTTCAATTTTAATTGTATGTCTTTCGCACTTTAAATTCTTCAGAGCATGATTTGCTTTACTTTGTTATCATCTGCGGATCATAGTATCTGGCACATTGCTCTCAGTTCTTTTGTGGCAACTACTGGGAATGTTTTTATAACCTCTTCATTTATTAGACCAAAAAATGTGTTACAATACAGTCAGTGAGGCCAAATTTGGGGAAAGAGGTTCTCATGTTGGCTAAGCAGATTAAGGTAAGAATTCAGCACAAGCTGTTGTCAACAGAGGGAAAACAGGTCTGAAAACAAACTTCTCCCATGAGAAGTGAGTGAATGGCGTCTAAGGTACTTTACTGTGCCTGTTTCATTTTATTTTTATGCTCATTCTCTCATCTCAAGGGGCTTGAATTATGACACTGCTTCAAAGATGATAAGATCTGCAGTCTGTTTTGGCTTATTCCAAATGAAAGATAAAGCATAATAATAACCTGGTTAGGGCCAGGGATTTAGCTCAGTGGTTCCAGCGACTGCCTTGCAATTGCAAGGACCCAGGTTAGATTCCTGGTATCCACACACCTCAATGCTGGACATGGCGGCTTGGACGTGGTGGCTCACACTTGCAATCCCAGCACTTGAGAGGCAGAGGCATTAGGATTGCTGTGAGTTCAAGGCTGAGCTCAGGGCCAGCCTGAACTACAAAAGTGAGACCCTGTCTCAAAAAAACTAAAAGAAATTTACCTAGTTAAATATCCCTTCAGTAGAACCGTGAATAGATTCAGTTCACTTTCCTGGGAGCCAGGGACCAGCCCTCACCTGTCTGAGGTTTCTATGTGAGGGGGATGGATGGCAGGTAGCTACCCAGATTGCAGGGCAAGTTTGGAATGTCTGTTCTTTTCTTTACCCTGACTTCTGCAAGGCCAGGAAAAATGAATTTCCATCCCTGAAGATGCCTTTTGAACTGGGAGAAAGAGTGAATATCTTTGTGGAGTGCAGGACTGAGAGATCTGAGGAAAACTCTCAGAGTTTATGCTATTTGTCCTTTTTGCTCCACGTGGGCTGACAAGGCCCGACTCTGCGCTTGCATTGTTTCAACAGGTGGCAGTGTGTCCTCTCATTTCAAGGTATCTTTTGAAAGACAGTGAAAAACTTCTGCTGAGAAAGGAAATAACACTAACAATAATGGTGAACAGTGATAGTTCCCTGGGATACACCACGAGTATATTGCTCACGATCACATTTTAAGTCATGTAACAAGTTTTCACCTATCATTAATAAATTTAGGATAAGAGCTTTATTATGATACTTCTACTCAAATGATTTTTTTGTCTCCTTATTAGGGATTCAGTCTGCTAGACAGGTTTGTAACATGATGCTGAATGCTTTGAGTATAGTTCTCCCCACACCATTTTGTGATGATGGTTTCCTTTCTGGCCATACTCTTTCTTTACACTGATTGATGGATGAATTGATTGACTGAGTGATTGACTGATTGTACTAAGGACCAAACTCAGATCCTTGGACATGCTAAAAACACTTTTCCACTTTCCCTGCTCTTTTTATTTTTGTTTTGGTCCAGGGCTCACCATGTACCCTAGACTGGCTTCAAACTTGTGATTCTTCAGGAAATAAGGATTTAGCTCAGTGGTCCTGCACCTGTGTGGCAAACACAAGGTCCTGAGTTGGATCCATGGTACCGAGGGGGCAAAAAACCCCCCCAACTTGTAATCCTCTTGCCTCTGTCTCCAGAGTAGCTAGGATTTCAGGCACGTGCCGCCATACCAGCCCTCTTCTCTACCTTCTCCAGTGGGACCAACTTCATTCTTCTCTTTTCAGGGTGGATTTATCAGTATGCATATATTAATTCTCTTCACAGAGCAATTTCCCTCCAAGAAACTCTCACAGGAATGCTTTGCTCCAATCCAAACAAGAAAACAAGAGGCTTACAAGAAGGTGAGAAACCCATGACTCCCAAGAACACAATCTTCTCAGGGTGTGGTAAGTTGGCTTCCTGGGGCAGTAGAGCATTGGTCCTCCAGCCAGGAAGGACTTAGTAAGTGCTAGTCTCTCACTTGAGCATTTAGGCTGCAAATATGATTGTATCTTCTTTAGCTTAAGCAAGCTTAATGGGAATTAAATAGTAATTTAGAAAGGAAATAATAGAAGAAGACATATAATCATACAGCATTTCATATGGCTCATTACTGAGCGTTTCTGAAATGTTCTCCATCATAATCATGAAATTAATCTTAGCCCAGGGTGCAGCTCAGTGGCATCATGCTTCTCAGGCAAGACCAAGGCCTAGTACCAAAAAAGAAAAAAGAAAAAAGGAGAAAATAATTTCTCTAAACTTTCTCCTTATTTTTTTTAAAGACCTCCTAAAGCTTTTAAGAGAAGGAAAAAGTTGCTCTTACATTAGCACTCAGGGTTGGTGCTTGCCCATATCCTATTGTATCCTTTTTATCAGTTTTATGAGCCCCTCATCCTGTCTTCTGTGTGCTGTGATGACATCTTATATTTGGAAGACTGAAAGGATTGTTCTTCAGCCCTGGAGAATTCCCACCAGGATCCTGCAGCACAGCAGACATGACTGGCTAGCACAGGTGAACAAGTACCCAGTCCTTTTGCCTCTAGGAGGAGCTAACAACTCTCTGGTATAATTTCAGCCCCAGGACAACCATATAAGATAAGGTTGATTCTGGTGCTTCCCCTGAAATCACTCTGGTGTCCTTCCATCCTTGCCATCCTGCTTTCCCACTCCCTTTCTGGTCTCTCTAGGAGCATTCCTTAGGAAATCACTTGTTCTTGAATCCTTAACTCAAGATTGTGAGAAACCAACTAAGGACACTTAACTTTTTCCCCATGTGAGAGTTGTCAGATTCAAAACAGACTTGCTTTTGTCAGTATTGTGTGGAAGAGTTTTGGTTATGTGATTGGAAAACAGCAAGGTTTTATCTACCAGTAAAGGAACTTGAAATAACACCAACCCAGAATTTTTCTTTAGATAAGTATTTTTGCTAACATTTTAATAAGTGGGAGAATGTTTCCACTTTTATTTCCAAATTTCAAACTGTTGAAAGCCAATTTTAAAAATAAAGAAAATCTGTGGTCACAGCTAATAAAAGGTTGGGGAAAATTTTGCAGATGATAAAGATACCAAGATATCACGAAGAAGTGGAATCAGGGTGGGGAGTACAATACAAATTTCATAAAACAGAAAGGCTAACTATGTGTTGGGAATTAAGGTTTGTGAAAAATTTTCAGTGCCACTCATTGCAAAATCCTCTAGATCTTTTTACAAAGACCTAGTGATTTTTTTCAATGTTAAAGGCATTGTTCTGATAGGTGGCAGTCAATGAAACAAAAATCCAGCTTACATGGAAGTTTGGTTCTAATGGAGGTTGGAGGCAATAAATGTTAAATAGATGGTTAAAATATAGGGAAAAGGGTTGTATATGCTATGGAGAAAAATAAACTACTGCTGTTTAGGGGGAGAAATTTTGCAATTTAAAATAGGCGAGTTGTTAGAGAAGAGCTGGTAACTTGACCGCTGATCACAGTCACAAAGGAGGTAAGGAAAGAACTACTTAGGCCTTTGGCAGAACGTTCCAGAAGAAATCCAGATGCCTTAGGTGGAGTGTTCTTGGAATATCGGAGAAAGGAAAACACCAGTGTGGCTGGATTGAATATGAAGACTAAGACAGTTTACACAGGTGGGAATGGAAGGACCAGTATGCCTTGCTGTAGGATTCAGGTGCTAACCGAATGATGTGGGATCCTCCAGAAGGTTTGAACTGAGGGGTGGCGTGCTCTGTTTGCTTTTCAAAGTGGCCACTCAAATAGATTTTGATGAAGAACAAGGACAAAAACAGAAAATCTATGTAGGAAAAAACTACAATCATCTGAGTGAAAGATTGTGGTGGTCATGAATAACATTAAAACTAAGAGTGTTGAAGTGATTGGATTCTAGAGATATTCTGAAAAGAGACTTAACTGGAGTTGATGATATTTAGTCTCAGTATATAAAAGATAGAGACTGACAAAGGAGGTGTTAATGAATAGGTCATGAGTTTTGTGTTTAGTTCAACTTTGCAAACATGTATTTTCTATTCTGTTATTTCCTGTACTGAGGGACTGCACAAATAAGGTATAGTTTCTTCTGAAAACAAGTTTATGTTTTATGTGTGTGTGTGTGTGTGTGTGTGTGTGTGTGTGTATCCCTTTCATGTACCATTTAAGTATGTGGACAAAGTATGCTCGAGTTGTAAAGGTGGAGTATGGTTATTAGTGTCATAGAGATGGCATAGGAGAATAATTCTAAAGGAGATGATAATGAACCTGAATTTTAACAGACATGTGAGGGTTTTCTAAGAATGAGGAAATGAAGAAAAGTATTTTAGAAAACTTATCATTGTAAGGTCAAAGACACAGAGGTACATTAAAGGAGCTAGCAAATTGGCTGGATGTACCCCCCAAGTAACTAGGACTTCGTAGGTTTGGCCATCTTGCCAGGGTCAATGTAGGATTTAAATTAAGGGAATGCTGTTGTCTTAGTGACTTTTCTTGTAGCTGAGAAAACATACCTGAAACCTAAAATTAAAAAACAAAAGATGTGTTGTAACTCACAGTTTGTAGAAGTTTCAGTTTATAGTTGGCTGGCTTCAAGGCAGAGTGGCATGACAGAGGGGCATCGCAGAGGAGAAACAGCTCACAGCAGGATAAAATCAGTGAGTGGCAACACAGCAGCAACAGCAACCTACCTTCCCCTTCCTTCCCTTCCACACTGCTGGCCCAATGGATGGTGCCACCTGCACCCAGGCTTTCTCATTGTCCATACCCACAACTATGCCAAGCCAGTTAGTGGACTCATTTAATAATCCCACACCCTTAACTCCAGCACCACACACTTAGTGACAGCAACACACTAATCCCAGCAACACACATCCTACATTCAGCCATCTCTGCAAAAATCCTACCTACAGCTAGACACTAACCATAGCAGTTGTGGGCAGACTTAAGTCACCAGTGTTGACTTTGGTGACTATGGGGAAGTAGGTAAGATAGAATGGAAGGGGCCAGACTAAAAGCCCAATTGAAAGTTATTGCAACAAGAGCTGAGAGTCTGAATGAAGTCTATGGCAGAGAGAGGAGGACAGAAAAGATGGATTTAATGAGGCTCAGGGACTAGATGGCGATAGTGAGAGAAGGAAAAGGCAGAGTCCGGGGAGGGAGCTAGATAGATGTGGCCCCCTCAGTTAAGTTTCAGGAGCTCTTGAAAAAGTGAAGGTTCTGGAAGTAGAGAAAAGGGGTGAGATCAGTTCTGGTGAGTTAAGGTAAAAGGTCTAGAAATCAGAGACAAAAATCTTCAGGGGAAGATGGATACATGGCTCTGCGAGCTACCAGAGACCTAGCTTTTTACTGTGGATTTAGAGGTCACCACATAAAAGGTATTTAAAGAGTAGGAGAGATAAGTCCAGAGCAAAGGCTTAAAATAAAAAGGTGGCCAAGAAGAGAATCCTCAGGAAGATCACCTTCTAAGGAGCAACTATGGAATACAAGCCCTTAAGGACACTCAGAAGATATAGCCAGAGAGACAACTCAACAGCCAGGCAATGAGGAGGCTCCAAAGTCAGTGAGGGAAAGGGAGCGTGGTCAAGGGAGGCAAAGTCCACATTGCGCTGAATCGAATGACTTAGATACATTGTGAGCTGGGTGACTAGGAGGTCATTGCGCAAAGAGACACGGAAGTTTTAATGAAACAGTGATAAGGTATGGGGTAGGTAGAAATTGGATTATGGTGATTTGATTAGCAGATAGCAAGTAAGAAAAGGTAGACATGTGTAGATTATTCTTTCACTGAAGTTGACTGTTTCCAAGGGAGGTGAGGCCCAGCCTTGGCTGAATGGGCACTGGAATAGATAGAGGGCTTCTCTTATCCAAAGCGGTGGCACAGGTTAAAGGCAGGTGAGTGGTCAGAGTTCAGAGTAAAGTGAGAAAGTGACCCCAGTAAGTTATATGTGGCATTTGAAAAGGTCCCCAGAGGTGGGGGCCAGAGCCAATGTCTAAATCTGGACTAGAGTCAAGGATAAGACAGTGAGCTTCTAGGCAGGTAGGTACTCAAGGACAATGTGCAGGGAAAGAGACAGTGTGTGCTGTTGGGTCTGTAAGTAGTTCAAGGTCAGGGCCAAGGCTCCGGGAGGGAGGGAGGAGCTAAGGAGAAAGGAGAGGTGAGGACCTGGCAGTAGAAATAGGGTAATTTTGAGTAAAAACTAGTGAGTGGTGGTGTCCATACATAAAAATTCCAGAAAAACGAGATTTCTAAGTGAGAGAGTCTGGGATTTGGCCGTGAGAGTGGGCCACAGGATGAAGTAAACATGCAGTTTCTCAAAACGAGAACAGAGTCCTATCCAGGAGATGGCAGTTGTTAATTAATAAAGACAAAAATGCTACATGGGATACATGTGAACTCAGGAAGGAGTTTTGCACAGGAGCAGATACAGATCGGTGGCGGTGGGCCCTGGTAAGGATAGCTTCAACTCTTTCCGGACCGGACAGGGGCTGGACATTGGGGTGGGGTGTGGCCGCGTAGGAGGCCAGGACAGGAAACAGACATTTCTATTTCAATGACAGCAAATAAGGAGAGAAGAATATTTTTATCACAGACATGTGAAAACTACATGCTTTCAGAAACTGAAAATCATCTTTTATTTTCTGCCAAAACTATTGGATTAAGTGTTTCCAGGGAATCACAAAAAGACAGTTGTACTGACTGGGTAATATTTAATATGATCAGGTGTTAAATAAGAAACGATGAACGTAAACATTTAGAACCAAATATATAATAAATAATCGTTAAGTTATAAAGTACATAGTTTATATTAAAACTAAATTCTCAGATGCAAATGTAATTACAAGAGAGCAACAATATAGAATAATAATGCTACAATTTTATACAAGCATCCAAAGAAGACACTTTTGGCTAAAATAGCAAAAAGTCGCGATTAATCTTCCCTGAAATCCCATACTCCATAACCTACAGCAATGTATTTGTTTTCTTCCTTTCTTCTCATTTCCCTTCCTTTTTTTATTGGATGCAACATTTCCCTTACTCCTGCAGTGAGTACTGCTACAAATGCTATTGAAATAACGTTGAGCAAGTGAACCCTAGACTCAGTACAATGTTTTACTCAGAAAAGTGGTCAAATGTTCCCAGAAGAGGATCCAGAACCTTCGAGAATCCTGGATATAGAAAGCTCTAAAAACATGCAGAATAAGCCTTACAGATGGAGTCTGCACCTTTTTTCTTCAGATAAGGAAATGGAAATCAAAACAGTTCAAGCAACTAGCCATAATTTCATAGCCAACAGCATCTCAGGTCTCTTGTATCACCTGAAAAAGTGAAGACAGATGCACTTGGGTGATCTTTTATCCCTTGAGAATCCTTTTCAGACTGGCCAAATCTGAAATACAGAGGAGTGAAGAAGATAGATCTGTTCAAATCTCACTCCTTATCTTATATATTCTAAAGCCTTGATTTTTCTGAGGTAGGCTCTTTTCTGGCCAATGCTTCATTTGAACTTATTTTTACTAGAGTAGATACACTAGTGAAAGGAT